>WBMY01017583.1:0-86633 GCA_013397315.1 Donacobius atricapilla | reverse complement strand
TGTGTCCAACAATGACACAAGAGGAGGTGTATGGTTGATGCTGTTCGTCACACAGACACACACTTTGGTGAGAAGGCATGAACTGTTTATTTAAAAAGATCTGACTCCATTTTATAGTATTTCTACAAAGACCAGGGACTGGGGGAGAAGATTGACACCTTTCCCCATCCCATTGGTCATCATCATCCCCATCCCGACTGTTCATCAGCTGTCCATATCTCTAAAAACAGGAATGAAAACTCTCCTTGAATTTATGAAAACATTGGCAGTGTTTACACACCCGAGCGTGAGAACAAACCCAAACCGTGAAACTGTGAGACAGAAGAGAAGGCTGAAAAAATCAGGGTGACATCTGGTCACTGCCCCGTGCAGAGGCCATAAAGCTTTTTCCCCCTTGTCACTTCCCAACAGGAACCTACAGGCAGAGTACGACCGCCTGAAGCAGCAGCACGACCACAAGGGTCTGTCTCCACTGCCGTCCCCCCCGGAGATGATGCCGGTTTCCCCACAGAGCCCCCGGGATGCTGAGCTCATTGCAGAAGCCAAGCTGCTTCGCCAGCACAAGGGCCGCCTGGAAGCCAGGATGCAGATCCTGGAGGATCACAACAAACAGCTGGAATCACAGCTGCACAGGCTGAGGCAGCTGCTGGAGCAGGTGAGCCCTCAGGCAATTCTTCTAGGTCTCTGAAGAGTAATTTTCCAAACAGGGTGTGAAGCATTATCAATAACAAGAACATACCAAGAAATCATATCTGTAGAGGCGCGTCAGAGAAAAGTACAAAATTGTTTTACAGGCTGCAAGTGAGAATGTGGAGTCGGGTTTCGGTGTTCTTACGCAGTCTTCTTCCTTGTTTTATTTAGAATTAAAATGCTCTGGTTGCATGGATTAATCTACCTAAAAACAGACTGAAAAGTGTATATATTTGTGGAATAAATAAAAATTACAGAGATACAAAGTAGTGAGCTGTTAATAACAATGTCTTACTTTTTTCTTCAATTTCAGCCACAGGCAGATGCCAAGGTGAATGGTACAACACTGTCATCTCCTTCTACCTCCTTGCAGAGGTCAGGCAGCAGTCAGCCAATGCTGCTTCGTGTAGTTGGCAGCCAGACTTCAGAAACCATGGGTAAGATAACAAAGCTCAGGTTGTCACAAAAAATAATTATATCCCATTTTCCAGGAAAAAAGTCCTTAAAGACAGAAAACATTTTTCTGTTTAGTTCAAACGAAATGAAGTAGACATTTGCAGTGATCTTCAGTGTCATCTGGCAGTTTACACTTTGCATCTTCACTATGATTCAGGCTTTGCTTTTTATCATGATGCACCCAGTAGCTTGGATATTTTGATATTAAACACAAAGCTCAGCCAGGGCTTGACTTCTGAAAACAAATGTCACTGAAAAGGTAACTATTCTATTCAAACTGACTTTCAGTTATTAAGCATGACATGACTGATTTAAATGTACATAATATTAATTATAGCTAAGAGACTAAATGTTTGATTAATCATCCCCATGTTAAATGATGTGATCTTATTTTTAATATGTTGTGGCTCAATCAGTAGGATGGAGCTGTCACTCACAGGCGGTGCTCATCTAGTGGCTTTTCTAAGTACCACATCGGATGTGATAATGATCATAAGAGTTATAGAGTAAGGTTAAATAATAATATTCTGTAGCTGGAGGTTGGAATTAATATTTTGGTGTTTTTAGTAACTGCCATGCGGCACTTTCCTAATTTCCTGTCTGTTACATAATTAGTAAGTATTTATTACCAAGTGGCAAGGATTTTCTGCTAGTAAAAAAGCAATCAATCCTTTCAGCATCTTTAAGCAAATGCACTTACATTACTTCAACAAGATGATGTTTCAAGTCTGATGATAATACTCAGTTTCATACAGAGAAATTTATTTTATGTATATTAGTGAAAGGCTTAAGTGAGAGCTTTTCAGTGCTATTAGTGAAAGTGTCAATGGCAGTGAGAAATTTAATGGGAGGGCACATTGTGCTGTGTCTAAATTGCTGTTGTGGTTGGAAATGCAGCTTTGGGGGGGGCTTTTTCTTCCATTTCAAGTGTGAGCAATAATTTCAGCCTATGGCAATATCAAACAAGATGTGTTTTGTACAATCTGCAATAAAAAATGTGAAATAAATAGTACCTTTAGGGATGCTGGAGTTGAAATCCTGGGGGTGAGAGTACAATCACAGGTAACAGGAATTTATGGAAAGAGTAAAAATGGACCTTTCATTAATCATGTTATCAGTGGGGAAATATTTTCTTATGTATGCTATACACAGAGTACAAAAATGTATTAGTAGTGGTGTAATTTGCATCAGCTTTCTGGAGAACTACCCTGAATTTCATCACATAAAATACATTAATTAAAATGCAATTAAAAGAAAAGATAGGAAGACAGTGTTCCCCAGACATCTTATTAGAAGTCTTGTAGTTTTGTATTCCATCTTTTAGGGGGACAAAATACAAAAATATGTTCCTTCTCATTTGACTCCGCATAAAATTATTCCCATTTACCTCACGAGACTGGAATTAACTGATTAACACGATAGAGTCATATAAGCTGCTAAAACTTTTTAAAGCAAATATTTAGACATAACTTGATTTTATTTGATTGGTTCGACTGAGCCAATATGTGGGAGGACAGTGAGATGTTATCAGTAGGATGTACTGAGGCTCAGCAGAGCCACACTGTTGGCAGCAGGGAGTGGAGCTTATAAAAAGAATTATTAACCAGGCTAACAAACCGCAACTAATTCAGTTTGTCAAGTGTCCTTTCACACCAGAAAGCTTTGCTTGCTAGGCTCAGGGTTTTCTGAAGCGCAGCTTAAAATACTCTTGAATTGTGAAGGGAACCAGAGTGGTGGTGTAAATAATGCTCCCATGCAGCAACCATGTGCCCAGGAATGAGGGAGCCATAATTTTTCAGAAAATACTGAGGATCTCTGGGTGTCTCAGGCAATGAGGTAAGACAGTGGTAGCTTTTATATGTTTTTCTCTTTAAAATTAGACCTTGGTTGTTTTTTTTTCACTTGAAAACCCACTGCACTTAGGTCTTTCGGCTTTCCCGAGGAGAGATTGCTGTGAAAGGTGTTCCACCAGCAGTGTTTTGGTAAAAGCAGTGACCCACTCAAACCCTCATTTACAGATAGGACTTACTCCCTCTTAACTTGAAGTATACCTGGGCAAGTGGAAAGGTTCTGCTTTTCTCCTCCTGGAATCCCAATGGGAAAGTCCTTATCCTTGGCCTTTCTGCCCCAGCAGGGTAGCAGCAGAGGAGGTTCTCTCAGGTGTATGAGGCAAGAGGCTGTTCTGAGCTTTAATTTGTTCGGGTACCACCAGAATATCTGAGACTCACTCAGCTCTCTAAACGTTTTGTAGAAACACAAATGGGGAGGCTCTTTGGGGTAAAGAGTGAAGACTGAGCTCTGAAGGCATCTTTCATTCTGTCAAGTTGCTTGGCTGATGTCTTATTTTGTCCATTACAAGAAAATGCTCAGAAAAAATCACCCAGATGAGGAAAAAATTCAAAATAATGCATTATAAATAAAAAATACAACATTTTTGAGGGTCAGCAGTTCAGCTTGTTATCAGCATTTATGAAGACATTTGGAAATGGGTATCTGTGTTCAGTTCTTGACCAGGAAGGCAGAACACTGCCCTTTTATTGTGATCTTCAGGGTCGGGAGGCTTTCTTCTGGGTAGAAGCAGCAAGATTTCTTTCTGAGTTTTTACCTTGACATTCAGCAAAGGCTGCAAGGACATTGCTTTTGCTAAGACACCTCTGTCAGTGCAATGCCTGATGCAAAAGTAACTCATGGTGTGAGTTGATTTGTGTGAACCCAGCACCACTCAAAAGCTGAACAAACTGCAAGCGGCCTCAGCAACGATTTTTAGTCCATTAATGGAATAAAAGAAGCTGATACAAAGACCATCATTTATATGAATTAAGTGCTTCTTGCAGACTCTGTATCCCACTTCTTGTGCTGGAGTGGGACAAATCACTCTTGGTCAGAAATAACTCTTGTTAAACTCCTGGCTTAAATATAGGCAGTGCTGAAATGCTGCTTTCATATCCCTTTTTCTAGGTTTTTCACTAGCATGGAGCACCTCAGTGTTTAAACAATGTAAATGTTAACAGAAAATCCGACAGTTTCCTACTCGAATAGGGCAAGACATGTTAGAATAAAGGGTCATTAAGTCATTTTCAAAAGAAGTATGTAATTCAGTTATTACAGCAGGCAAAATTACTTTTCTATTTTAATAGAGATAAAAGATATGTAGTAAAAAAGGAGAATCTCACTCAAAGTATACCCTTTAGGTATATTTTTTCCAGATGCTTTATTTATATTGGAGGCTAGGATCTGCATTGAAAACAACATAGGGATTTTAGTTATATGAAACCATGAGCAAAAAAAAATCCAGTAAAAGTAAAATGTATTGAATTCCCCATTAAGCTGCTGCCCTATAATCAGGTTATAGAAATTATTCAGTGGGAGAAATGTATTTCGCTTTATTAAACTGCTGCTAAACCCTTTTACGGTACAATTGAGTGTTCTTGGAGCGCCAATCTGATGCAATTAAACTGTCAGAAATATTAATACTGATGCAGATGAGAATCTGGGTTTCTACTGATTTGCACAGCTAGGCAAAGCAGTGCCAACATGAGCCCAGCACTATTAGAAAGCTGCTCAACAGCAGCACTCACAACAGCAATTTCTTTTTCCATTAATAGAACAAGAGAAGCTGAAATGATCAGTGTCATTTATGGAACTAGATGTTCCTAGCAGACATTTTACCCTACTTCTTTTACCAGAGTCGATTATTTCTTAAATCCCTTTTTACGAATTAAAATAGTGGTAATTGTCTCCAGTTCCTCATTTAATTTCCCTTAGATCCTTATAAAGAAAGAGAACAGTAACAGTCAACAAAATCCACCTTTGAAATGCTTATTGTACACTAAGCAGCGAATGTGTCTGAGTGAACAGCCTGAGCTTTGAGGAGGACTTGGGCAATACGAACTGTTAGCACAGGCTCTCATGCAGTGGTGTGGATTTGCTTTGCAGGTGAGGATGAGCTGCTCAGCCCTCCCCAGGACACAAGCACAGGTTTGGAGGAAGTGATGGAGCAGCTCAACAACTCCTTCCCCAGCTCCAGAGGTGAGCACTGCTGCCTGTGGCAGATGAGTGGGAAGAAGATAAAGGTGTTTTCTGTTCCTTGATGTGTTCAAGGGGTTGTGTTTTGGCATCAGGCGTTTTGCTGCTCTTTGTTTTCATTTGAACAATAGCTGTAGAGAAACCTGTCTTGTTTGGAGTGGAGGAGCAGCCTGTTCCTTCTTACCTTAAGCTGCCTCCACAGGTAGCCCTTGCTAGATATGGGGATGAAACAACGTCTTTGTCACACTCTCTTCCCCAAGCATTTTCTTTGCTTCCCTTTTGCCGTGTTCCTTTTTTCACAGCTTTCCTTCTTTTTGGTTGATCTCATTGATGATTTATTTTTTAATACATGTCTTAGCACATTTTCCTTCTGTCCTTATTGTTCTCCAAGACTGTGGTTTGAAATACTATCAGAGTTCTAAGTCAAAGTTCTCAACTGTGTAGCCCTCGGGTCCAGAGGCATGGAGGAGAAATGAGTGGGGTGCTTGTGCAGCATAGGCTGCGCTTGTTCATACAGCCACAGCCTTTCTTTCAGTGTTTCCATTTCTCTCATTCCTGTTGTTTGCTAAAAATAGGCATTTGGATTACCAGGATTTATTTGTCTAATCTTTTTTTCGTTTAAGTTCTTTTCTGAGCCCAGAAGAAAATACTCTGCTGCCAAGAAAAATGGCTGAGATTCCTAGCAGGAGATGGGAAGTTTGGGATATTGGCTGTTGCTGTGAAAAGAGGCTCAGCCATGAACCTCCTGGCAAGAGAAAGCCTCAGTATTGCCAGCCTGATAAGTGGATTTCAGGGGGCATGGACTTTCTTCAGGGCCCTTGCACAAGTTTCACACGTCACCCAGTGGTTCTTCTTTAGGAGATAACCACTGCTCTAAACTTCGTTAGAACACTCTAACCATTGTACTAAACTTTCATTGGAATCAGGTTTTCTCCATCCTTTGCTTTCAAAAATAGTTCAGCTCTCACCAGAAACCATCTGCAAGCAGTGGGATAAAAGTCAATATAAACTGTATAAGATCTCATGCTATAGATCAGAAGATGGAATAATTTAGAAAGATGTCATTGAATAAAGTCTAATACAATAGTCAACTGCACTCAGCTCCGCCTCAACATTATGTAAAAAAGTCCAGCCCTCGTTTTTAATTGCTATGAGAGACAACAGATGAGAAGTCTTTCTAATATTGCTATGTAGCAATGGACTTATTTTTAAAATTGCTGTGTACACAAGGTTACAACAGACAGTGTTTTCTTATTAGTGACCATCATTAGTGTAAATATGTTGTACTTAGATCTTGCATAGTCACATGTGTCTAGATGTAGGTATCCCATGTGTAAAAATATTCAGCAAATGTGGTATCTAATTTGTATTCATAGGTGATGACACTGGCAGTGTTTCTTTTTAAAAACAAGCTTAGTTTTCCGTGAAATAGGAGCAATTTATGAAACAAAATTTAATGAGATATTTGAAATAGAGTGGTTCATTTCCTGTGTAGAATAATTAGATAGAGGTCAGTCTGTTAGACATCGCCTTCTGCTCACTGAGAATAGAAAATGGTTTTTTATCTTGTTAGTGAAAAACATAAAGCTTCGTGAAACAAACTGAGAACATAAAATTTAGCAGGAAAAAAAAGTGAAATGGATAAGATCAGATAATATTTTAATTTTGTAAATTAAGCTGTAGCTTCTGATTTTCATTCTCACAATGCAAAATGTGGTCGTTTAGGTAGAGAGAGAGAATGTAGTGCCTTATTTTGTTTCTTCATTCAGTAACTGTGTTGAAAACGTAGTGGATGAGCATAAGCATCCACAAAAGATATTGCAGCTGACGTAGTTCCCTGTCTGACTAGCATCCATGGAGAAGAAAAATAGTCTGTAGCTGGAAGGAGGGCTGTGAGTGAGGAGGGGGCACAGCCTTAGCTGTGAATCCCCCTCAGCTAAGCCACGAGAGGAGCCCCTGGTGCAGCAGCCAGGAGCAGGCACAGCCCAGCAGAGCCAAGCTCCCCACGGGACTTTGCCTTTAGGTCTTGGCCAAGGCACTGCCAGGCTGAGCCAGAATCTCTGCCTCTTCCCTCTCTGGGCTACACAAAAAGATTAGTCCAGCAGGGAGAGAAACTTGTTCAGTTTTTTGGGAATTGTACCAGGTTTTGGCTAAAGAGATGAGAACTTCAGTTATGTTTCTCTGCATGTATCTTTTGTTCTGCACATCTCTTATGTTCTGCATATATCTTTTGATGTATTTACATGAATGGCAGGTTAGTGTAATTCCTTTTGGCTGAGGTGTAGGAATGGTCAGGCTCTCTGTAAGAAATAGTTTGTCCTACAGCCAGTGCAAATGGATTTCCATTCATTGGTTGATAGAGGCTGCTGAGAGCTCACATAAACTTCTGTTACTGAAGTTTTCTTCTCCTCCCAATTTAATGATTCGATTGTATTCAGCTGATACCTGCATACACAAAGTTTACATCCAACATCGGACGTGCTGCAGCCTCATGTAGACTTTCAGTGTCACATGAGAGATGCTGTAGTCAGTCAAATTCCAGAGACATCCGGGATTTCTGATTTCAAATTTTCAAGACTGCAGGAAGAAGAAAAGGAAGCAGAGCTGATTGGTCTCAACAAACTACTGAATCAGGAACCTTTTTGCTGTTGAGAGGTATAATCTGTATCACGGATTTCTAGTCTTCAACAGATCAAGCTGCAGTTGCAGAAGAGTGAAAGCAGTTTGGCAAAGCAGCCTGAGAAGAGGGCATAATGTTAAGGACTCAGGCATAGTGCAAGTGAAATTTTGTTTCTTTCCAGTACAAGTTGGATTGAAGCTCAGGTTACAGGTGTGAACACCTGCCTCAAGCAGGTGTTCAGAAAACAGAAGAATAAACCCAAACAAGCAATAGCACATATCTATAAGCAATACTTTTTGTAATATCGATTCTTATTAAGTAGAACTTAAAGATTGTCAGATACCAGAAATGCAGTCATCCCAGTCTGCCATTCAGAAATAGGTTGTGATACAGGAGCTGAGGGAGCTGGAGTTTTTTACCCTGGAGGAAAGGAGGCTCAGGGGACACCTTACCACTCTACAAGTACCTGAAAGGAGGCTGAAGCAAGGTGAGGATTGGTCTGTTCTCCTAAGTGTCAAGCAGTAGGACAAGTGAAATGGTCTTAAGTTGTGCCAGGGGAGGGTTTAAATTGGATATTAGAGAAAATTTCTTCGGGAAAAGGGTTGTCAAGCATTGTAACAGGCTGCCCATGGAATTGTTGAATCAGCAACCATATATGTATTTAAAAGACATGTAGATGTCTTTTAAATACATATATTTATTTAAAAATTAAAAGTACCGGGCGACTTGGTTTGGTGGGGAGCTCAGCAGTGCTGGGTTAACAGTTTGAGTCGATGGTCTGAAAAGTCCTTTCCAACCTCAATGATTTTATGAAATAAAGTTTTCTTTGTGGCCTGTCAGAATAAGCATGTTAAATTTCGAGCTAAATCTCAGCATGTCACAGCATAGGGAGTGGCAGGCCTTTTGAATCAGGGACATAATTCTGAGTTTACTACTGCCATTAGAAACACAACAACTTGGAGCAGTTCAGAACAATATGGCAAAAGCAAACTGGATTTTGAAGGCTTTGGTTGCGAGAATAGTTCAGAGCTGAGCAAGCAGCGAAGTGAGAGGACTGAATTTCTGTGCTTGGTTGCACAGCTGTGTAGTTGAGCATCACAGACATATTTAGCCTAAATATTGTCAAAAGCACTTGAAGAGTAAGACTTGCTCGGGTTGGGAAATAGTTTACTAAAGCAAGTAGTGGCTCTTATTTTGGAGTCCTGAAACAAAGCAATAAAAGCAATAGTCATTGTCACTTATATGGAGATAGATTCCTTAAGATTATATTTTTCAAGCTTTTGCTGCACAATGTTGTTTTTAAAAGGGCATCAAGACTTCATAGCATCACTTTGAATGTGCTTTAGAGAAGCAAATGCAAAACAGATTGTGTCATAGACCTGTACAAGCAGACCTCAGATGCGACAGCTTACGTACCGTATACCTTTTATAGGGTTTTTCATTTGTTTGTTTCTTCAGTTTAAGCTTTTGGCAGTTCTTGGCATTTCCTAAGGAGAACAGGACTTTCCTGCTCCTTACACAGCTGGCTGTTGGTGCCAAAAGCTGTTTCATTTCTGGAGAGAGAAATTCTGCTGAATACCTGATGATTGCTGTCCTTAAGGAATTTTTCTTTCCTTTTAATCTAAAAGGTTTCCCATCCACTCCTCTTTTACTTTGCTGCTCCCAGCAAATTCACAACTGCTGCAGCTGCTTCAAACAGCTGCTGTGCTAACTCAAAACAGATGTCAAAGCCAGAGGTCTGACATTTAGTGGAAATCTACCATTAAATGCCACCTCAGTGGTTTATTTGACCCTGCTCAATAATGGGCCACAGAGGGAAACATTTTCACGCCGTATTTGTGCCCAAAGTACTAAATCTCCAGGGAACTGGTTCACAGTTAGAAAGTAAGATTGGCAGGCCAGTATTTTCAAAGCCAAATTCATCTGTCCTGCAGCACTGAGGACGAACAAGTTGTACCATTTCAGGTGGCTCTCATGGTGGACCAGGCTGAGTTTTGCAGTTATGGTTTCATGGCAAATGCTTTCTGTGAGTGAAGCTCAGAGAGGTATTTAGGGGCAGAAGTTCTTGAACTAACTGAAGCTGGTGGGAGAGCTTCACAGATCTGCAATGCTGGGCCCCTGCTGGGGGATAATGAAGATGTGGGAGCCAAAACTGGTCAGAAATGAGACCCTGATGGCTTAAAAGAGCCAAGAGGCCATGACATAACATGAGAACATCTAGACAGAGACTAGTCCTCACAGTTTTGCATGGCATTGCTTAACATAGTTGTGGTGTGGTGCAGTGAAATTACAAGACCTCACAGCAATAAATGAATGGCAACAAGAATAGCACCCTATTTTAGGAGTTTTATTTTTATCTCAGTCACATTAAAACACACCAGTCACATTTTCTCCTCTCACTTGTGCATCAGCCAGGCTCTGTCGTGAATGGGACTCTTCAGTGGAACTAGCAACTTTCAGCATTGCGAATAATGGAGTTTCTCTTATTCTGACAGCAGAGTGTCTCACGATGCAGACTTTTCTTTCACACTTTACTGAGTCAGTGAGAGTACCCTGGAGTTACTGAACTGCTGTAGAGTATTCTGGAAATACTCTTCCCTTTGAGATACCCTGGCCTCTCCTGGGCTGTGTCACCTTCTCTGTGCTGTGGTCCTGCAGCCCACCACAGTGAGCCCAGGTGCCTGAGATCCCTTATTGCTCCCCTTTTGCACAAGAGAACTGATCTGGCTTAGCTTCTCTGCAGATGGGACGGTGGTGGGGTGGACAAGGTCTTCCCTGTTTTATAATGCACAGTTCTGGTGTAAACTGAGAATATGGTAATGAATTTAATAAAATTTCAACAGATTTTTTTTTCGTTTTGATAAAAAAGGCTCTTTGCAGACCCAGATGTCCCTTTTGTGCAGCTTGTCCCTTTCCTGAGCTTAGTGAGAGGGGCAGTGCAGTAGATGTTTTGAGCTCTCTGTTTTGACCTGGATCCTGCAGAGACTCCTGCAGGAAGTTTTTGGTGGTGCCTCTGCTTTCAGGTTTGATGTGGTCACTTGCTGTGTACCTTTGCCTGTGATGCAATACCATGTAGCTTTCNAAAAAAAGGAAAAGAAAACTCTTCTGTTTTGTAAGGGCAGGAAATGTTGATTTGAGCAGAAATAATAGACAATTAGGCACCCACAGACTGCGGATCAGTATTTTGATGCCTTACAGAACACAAATTTTCAGAACTGTGGCAATATAGACAATCTTCTTCCTCTGCAATTTATGCCAAACCATACTCCTCGCCTTAAAACTTAGAAACAGGCATTCATTCATATGCAAAGAAGAAAATAACGTAAAATCCATTAAACCCTTTTTAATCTTCTTCCAGAAGAAATTAGCTGTTGCTGTAGTAGCGTGAATCTTTGCTGCATTTAACAAATTCTAGGGCTGATTACTCACCGCAGACTGTCCTCACCAGCTGTTTTGTGTGGTGCTGAGCTATCCTAGTTACCTTTAAATGCATTAATTTTCAAGCAGAATCCAGTCTGTCTCACGTAGATTTAAATTAAACTCTGTAGCTGCAGTTGTAGGTGTTTGTGCAGACAGGAAGGGGTTTCTTAAGATCCAGTATTTTGCTTGTAGGCAGTTCCTTTTCTCTTCTTGACCCAAGCTGAACTGTGAACCCAAGCTAATCTCCTGCTGGGTCCCGTTCCTGCCCCAGTACTCTTTCAAACCAGGCTGTACTATGCTGCAGTTTCTGGAGTCCTTAAGCTGACCTAAACCCTGAGGCTCTTCCTCAGAAAATGAGCAAAGTACGCAGTAGATTTTGTATCTTCCTTCCCAAGGATTTTCTGTTACATGATTGATATTGGTGAGATATTCTCGTCTCCCCTTTTGGAAAGCATTGTTAAGGAATTCGTGACTCCTGATAAAAGTGCCAGAGGAGGTCTGAGGCTCTGTAGACACGCATGTAAGTCCTAGAAGATGAGGCAAGGCTGTGAGGTGGAGTCCTTAGAACTGAAGTGACACCTCTCCTGGCCATCAGTCCCTGGTACATCTGTGCTGCCTCAGCATGTGCAGTACAGACATCACTGGAGTCAAGATTTCACTTAGGAGCAGAATAAAAACGCATGTGCAGGGCATGTTGTTACTGAACCTATTGCTATCATTTGTAATAGGATGTGTGCTGCTGGGGAGAGGGAGAGGGGCAGGAAGGGACTAAAACTTCCTTTGGTAAGTAAATGCTAACCTCTGCTATCCAGTTCAGAGGCTGCCCCAGCCTTTTCCATTGCCTGGAGTTCCTGGGAGCTGCTGGTCAGTGATGCCATTCCTTCCTCTGCCTTCTCCTTCTCTCCTGTACTGCCTCTGCTCTGCCTTACTCTGCTGTTGGCCCTTGTTCTGAAACTTGTAAAATACCCATAAAGCTGTTTATTGCCTCTCTTCCCTTCTCCTTCAGGCTGCCATAGAGCAAAACTCGACAGCAATTAGGTAACTGTTAGGCTGACTGGTGTGTTCTCCCGGATGTGTCTCCCTCTCTCGCCAGTGTCCCACACATCATTTAAAATTGCATCATTTACAGCAGCTCTGGGGCAAAGATAATCCTACAGCATCTGCTGCAGTGACTTTCTCGCTGGGACTGCAAGCCTGGCCACGGCAGAGCTGCCAGTAGTGTGACAGTGACAGTGGGACGCTGCTTCTGGAGACAGCAAGACTGTTACTGCCTGCGTAGTGGGAAGGTGGACAAAGGGGTATTTCTGCTGGTGATTAACACCTGGCTTTCCTTTTCTAAAAACAAATAGGCTATGAGAAGTGTTTGAGAAGAATCAGCATGATCAAAGTATGATCTGTGAAGGCTTGTTAGGAACATCTTTGCAGCTAAACCCATTGACTCAATTTTGGCAGTACTTGAATATTATGAGAGACTTTCTCTTTTTTCCCTTTTTTACTTGAACTTTTTTGTCTGTTTCTCCCTCCACCCCTCAGTTTTACCTTGCTTGCAGGTCAGCATGTTGCAAAAAATATTTTGCAATGTAATTATCCTGAATTGTGAGCATGTGGCATTCCAGTGTACTTCTGTAGGTGTGAAATATGTGTGTACACACAGGCATGTTTGTAAATACATATCTCAGTGTATGTAGGCCACGATACAATATAAAGTATCTGGGTAAATTAATTTTACATTGGGGGTAAATGTTTTTACCACTTACACTGATTGGTAGAAGTACTCAATTTTGCTAATTAGGATGCTCAGAAAGTGAGTTCAGATCTTGTCTGCAGTCCTTATTCTCAACTGACAGGTGTGTAGCTTGGTGTTAGTAGTTTTCTCAACTGTTTTTTGAGAGGTTAAACCGAGCCACGGCTTACAGAACTGTTGTTGAATAAATCAGCTCAGAATCATCAGTGGTTTTTAGTGCACTTTGGATCTTTGTTTAAGCAGAAATGCATTTTTTTAATGTTAAATTTCTAAATGGAAATCAAGTGTCTTTGACAGTATAAAATATATATTCGTGTGTGGTTTTGTTTTCCTTTCTTTCTGATATTTATTCCACTTCCTCTCTCTGTTCCTAAAGGAAGAAATGCCCCTGGAAAGCCAGTGAGAGAGGTTAGTGAGACGCAGGCTCACTGCCATGGCTTCTGTTTGTCACAGCTTGCTTTCTGTGCCCAGCATGTGTGTGACACAGCATGGAGCTGCTTGGGTCTGGTGAGGGGTGGGGGTGGTTTTATTTTGCTTTGGGTTTCATTTGGTTTTGCTGAGTGCGTTCCCAATGTGTGCTGTAACAGTGGTGTACCTCTCAACTTTCAGCAGAGACAATGTCAGCTCAGGGATCTGCATTTTCTTGCACACTCCCACAGGTGGAAAATCAGGAATGGCGGGGAGAAAATAATGCATTAAAATTAAGCCTCTGAATGATAAATGTCAGTAAATATGCTGCAGTCATTGACTTACGTTCTGTTGCTCATGTGTGTAAGCACAACAGGGAGACTGGGGTCTCTTGCTGTTCTGCTTACAAACTCACATCTATATTTACATGTATGTGCCAGGATACCAACCATCATCTCCAGTGATTCAGTAGGTTTTTTTAATATTTCTTTAGAAATATGAGAGTTGAGAGGTATAAGAGTTTCAGGTGTTTTAATTTCGTGACGTACTATTGCAGAATGAAGAATGCTACTAACATTCACCAGCTCCACAGCGTTGTATTCAGCAATGCAAATGGGCCATGGTTTTCACTGTGCACCTCGGACATGGTTGGTTTGATGCAAAATGGATTTTGGAATTCGTGTGTCACTGTTCATTAATGGAGGGAAGCGTTTTGCTCTGTGTTGTCGCAGCTCCTTTGAAAGCATTTCCAGGGAGCCTTGATTTTTCCTCTGTGAAGCTGCTCTTCACTCGCCAACCAGACACAGCATTTGAAAGATTAATTTCTAGTGAAAATTATTATTAAAGATAAAATATTCAGAGACTGCCTGAGTGCAGTTGCAGTAGCTGTGAAATGACCTTTTCTGCACAGGAGACGTTTGGTGTGGATGAGGCAGGAATTGAAGGGTAACCTGGTTTGCAAACTTCTGCTGGTACAGAGAGAGGGGCTCATGGAAACAGAGGGCACTGGGGTTTTTACCAGAGCTGCTGTGAACCCCCAGTCACTGACAGGGTACCCTGGGAAAGCCAGGATTTGTCCTGATGTGGTGCCTTGGAACACAGGGGCTCTCTGCTTTGGCTGCAGGTGCTGGGGCAGGTTCCTCTTCCTCGGGGTGCAGACCTTTGGTGCAGATAAAGTCTGTCCTTGAATGGCAGGTCCTCTCATAGGGATCGAAAAAAAGTTGTTTGAGATGGCATCAGCAGACTGTACCAATCCAGAAATATCATGGGAAATACTTCACATTCAGCCCTGTTTGTTCCCGCCATATATACTCTGAGAACCATTCTCCCATTCAGCAGAACAGGTCATTGATTTCCTCATTCCACTCATTTCATTCATATTAATGCATATTACTCAAAAAATGCTGCTTCTGCATGGAGCATTCTTCATACAAGTAATTAACAAAAAAAGAAAAAAAAAATTGGCATGTTCTGCCTGATCTGATTCCAGCAGTTTAACCCTAAAAAATTGACTTCAGAGAACTACTCTCCTTTTTCTGGCTGAGTTTGTGCTCTCTAGTGGTTCCACAGGGACCTTGGTAGCTTGGAGAGCAGAAAAATGCAGTTGTCCACCTGCTTATAAAGGATATGGGCTAAGGTAAAGAGAAACTTCTGCTTTAGGTGTGAGTCTGTATGTGCAAAGGCAGATCCTGTGGTTTAAAACCCACCTGGCCAGGTTTTGATTCCATTACTCATATTTGATATTGTCTTCGTGTGTAATCCCATGGATTTTGTGGCATTACTCAATATGAATGAGGGTATCAAAACCCAAGTCACCAACAGGAAGGATTTTTCCTTTGTCAGGAAGGAGTTAGAAATCTCTTCTGCTAGAAAAGGCCGTGCATTGTGTTGGGATTTCTCAATTTACTTTCCATCCACTCTATCAAGTCTGAATGTTCTGCATTTATTTCCCTGACAAGCAGTAGTATAAGGTTGGTATTCTGTTACTGTGCCCACACCCATGGGCCTTGACTCTATTAGAGTCTCTAAAGCAAATTCAGCAGATGTGAAACACATCGTTCCCTGTGTGACCAGCAGTGAGGTAGTTAGTGTCTGCAGAAATAGGTGTCTTCTGCTTCCCAAGCAAATGGCAGCTGTGGATTTTATAAGTTGAGTTAATACTGTCCATGTCCATTTTGAGCTTTATTGCTGCATTTCAGAGTGTCAACTAGTTCTTTTCTTTCAGCAGCATTTTTCAACCTTTCAGTGCCTCAAGCATGGATATGACTTTCTCAGCTTTAATGTTAAAAGAAAGAAGAATGGAATTAATGCCTTCTTTGATAGCGTTACTTTAGACATATGAATAATAATGAAAAGTTCTGATTTTTATTTTTATAAGTGCTTTTAGGACAGTATTTCTTTCATTTGCTTCTTGATTAAAAATGTCAATGTCCTACATTTCAGTACTAGAGAGGGCAAGTGAGCAGCATTCAGTGGCAGCAGCAGAGCTCTGTGGAAGCAGTGACCTTGAGCACTGAGTTAGGTTCAGACATGACAGAAGGAGGTGCACTCATTGCGCACTCAGTACCAGGAAATCATCACATCTTTTGTTCTCAGCTCTTTGCAGTCTCAGTTGACCTGGCTGTTAACTCCCAAGTCCAGAAGAGGCAAAAGTCCTGCTGGCAGTGCAGTGACACCCAGCTGAGGGTCTCCCAGCACAGCTTCTCCTCTGGCCTGTCCTGCTATCCCAGGGCTATCCTGGAGACCGTGGTCCCCCTGCTGCTGCATTTCAGCCCAGCTGTCAGCACAAGCTGCAGGCAGCAGCGCTCCGTGGTCGTGCTCTGAGCTCTAACCTCAGATGGCTCCGGGGAAGACACGAGTGTTCAGTTTCTGTGCAGAGGAAATTTAAGACCTGTGCTGGAGAGAAGGGAGTGTGGATGTTGTGGGGGAGAGGGAGCTGTATCTCCTTAATCACTGCAGCACGCATCTGTGCAGCTCTTGAGGAGGGAGATCAGATTCGAAGCATGGCTATTTCAAAAATACTGTATCAATTAACAGAAAGAAAAAAAAGTACTATCGGACATGTCTGTAATTTTTAGGTATTAAAAAGTGCCTAGAGATTCATGGATCCATAAGGACTTCTAATTGACTGGACGATGTAACAGTTTATACCTACTGAGGCATACGTCTGAAAGGTTTTTTGTGTGGTTTTGGTTGAAGTTATTCTTTCTAGACCTAGCCTTTTTTTTGACAGAACAAAGTGTTATTAATTCCTGAGGATGCAGTTTAGCAGTCTGGGTTGTTCAGAGCCTACAAAAGGGTGATCAGTCTTCCTGGGAATGAGCGGTGTTGAAAGCCTGAAGAGCCTTGGGGTTTTCTAGGAACAGCAGTTCACAACAAACCTGAATGCGAGCCCATGAGCCCACAGGCAGCCTCTCACAGCTGGCTACCTAGTCGCAGCATTGCTCTGGTTATACCGTAGGGCTATATTCCCATAAAGTCATGGAGTTTCCGTCAGAGTTTCAGGTGAGTAGAGCAGCTGAATGCTTCCATTTGCACAAGCATCTCCCGTATGTTCTGGATTTCATATGGCTTAATCAGATTTTCACTTGTGATGGTGTAAGTTGCTGGATTGATCTCAGTCTGCATGATGCCAATGACAGAGATTATCCCTTACAGCTAAAAGAAATGTGGTAGGATACATTTACTTTAAAATAAACTATGTTTTGACCAAAACTTGGCAGGAATCCTTCATACACAGTTACTTGTCATGCTGATGAGGAAATTACAAGGTTTTACTTCAGATTAATAGGATGGCTATACATTTATGATGTATGGACGAAATTGCTGATTGATGCATCTGTTTCTTTGCACGTTAGTGCAGTTAGCAAACTGTCACCAGATACCAGAACCAAGCGTTTTTTTGTATTGCTAACTGGCAAGCTGTGTCACAGCACAGCTCACTGTCCAGTGGGAAGCTTCTTGAAGAGTTCTTGTTTAGATCCAGCCTAGTTTTGTATCATCAATGCCAAATTAAAAAAAAAAACAAACCTCCAACAACTTTAAAAAAAAATGGTATTTGAATGCAGAGGGTTCTAGTTCCCCAGAAGAAAAAAGCTCCTGAGGTTGTTCAGTCTGGAGAAGAGGAGGCTTTGGGGAGACCTTCGAGTACGTTAAGGGGGCTTATGAAAGGGAGGGGGGGAGACTTTTACGTGGGCAGATAGTGATAGGACAAGGGGCAGTGGTTTTAAACTGAAACAGAGCAGGTTTAGACCAGGTGTTAGAAAGCAATTCTTAACTGAGGGTGGTGAGACACTGGGGCAGGTTGCCCAGAGTTGTGGAATCCCTACCCCTGGAAGTGTTTGAGGCCAGGTTGGATGGGATCCTGAGCATTCGGGTCGAGTGAGTGACATCCCTGCCCATGGCAGGGAGGTTAGAATTAGATGGTTCCTAAGATCCCTTCCAACCCAAACCATTCTATGGTTCTCTGAATAGTTCTAAGGTCACTTTTTTTCTATTGCATAAAAGCTGCTGAGCTAAGATCACTCCAGGCTCTTATTTTCTGTAGAAATGTCAGCCGTGCATGGCTGCCACAAGCATTGGGAAGAGGATGGTGAGTCTGATTCTGCCCACAGGGAAGGTTCATTCCTGGTGCAGTTGTGCCTGGAGGGGAAGGCACTGTGTAGGTGTGCAATGGGCACTCAGGCTCCAGCATGTTACAGGTAGGGACTGCATGAAAGGTGCATCCTGGATGCCCTGGTCATGTCCTTCCCTCATTTGGGTGCTCCTTCCTCGAGGACCATGGTGAGGACTCAGCATCCCGACTAACGCAGAGCATTGCTGAGACCCAGAGTTGTGGGTAGATGGCATTGCACTTCCTGTGTTTTTCCAGACAAATACTTTATCACAAGTGCTCCCAGAGAGTAAATCAGACCCCCTCAGGCCAGGGTGACATACAATTTTATTGAGTCATACTTCACTTCTTACAAATGTTCAGTTGGCACTAGGCACTATGGAGACTTCTTGAGTTGGAGGTCATGTGCACTTCTTTGCATCTAAATAAATCTTTCTTCAGCAATTATTTTCTAACTCCTCTTTTAACTCATTTATGTGTTTGGCCTCAACATCAGCCTGTGGCGATGAGTTCGGTAATGCAGTTATGTGCTGTGTGGAGTATAATTTCCTTCTGCTTGCTTTAAAACCTTCTGTCTGCTCATTCCTCCTTGTCCTTGCAAGAAATCTTGAACACTCAGTCCTTGCTTTGGATGCTCATCTTGTAGCATGCCTAGATCTTGGTCATGTTCCCTCTTCATATTTTTTCAGGAGGGGGATTCCAGATAAGGTTCAGCTGTTTAAACCACGATGTCTCTGTCATTTGAGGTGCCAGAGAGTATCTGTGACAGTCACGGAAATCTGAAAATCTCACACAGGACTTGCAAGAGAGGGACGCCTAAACAGCAGTGGGAGACAGGACAAGGCGTGCCGGGGGCAAAAATGGCAATTTTTGGCAATGTGGTCTCCCCTACCCTTGAGTTTATTTGGTCTGTAATTGTGATGAAGCCGTTTCTTACCACCCATCACCATTTGCTGCACTGGTGACATGAGTGTGGGAAGTTTCAGGTTGCATCTCCAGAATTGTACTGTGTGTTTATTCATCACTTCTGTGTTGGAGCTTGTGATTATACCATCTTAGGACTTTGGAGTGGTTATGGGTGAAGGGAAATGCACAAGTGAACCCCTGCATAGTAGTTAGCTGGTATTTGTGGCATCTTTCTTTGTGCTGGACTATTGTCCAGAAAGGAAAGAATATTTTTAAAATGATTGAATGAACTGAGCTGCTTAGTTTGGTCATCATTATATCTTATCTTTGCAGGTATCCAGCTGAGACCTCTTGCCTTTAATGATTTAGTTAATTACTGCTGATCTGTTTGTTTCTCTTTTTCTCCTTGATAAAACATCAAACACTTGCAGCATCAGTCAGAACCCCTTCTGTGATGTCAGTGGACTTAATTGTTGCTTTTGGTGAACATTGACAATGATGAATCATTATCATCACCATGGGGGGTGATGGCTTGTGTCCAGGGTGGTTTGCCATAGCCATTCAGGACATATTGCTGTTAAAGTGCTGTACAAACCTGGCAGCTTTTGCAAATGACAACCATTTGTCCAACCATTTGTCCAACCAGTCCTGTTGGACTCATCCAGGAGACCTTTGGAAGTCTCCTCTGGGGATGGCGGCGAGCGGCACACGGAGAATGACGGATCTGTGAAGTTTTCCTATCCACAGGCTGCCACATACTCTTTGTTTAATTTCCTCTTTGACTTTCTTTTTCAGGCCACAATGTAGGGAGCCTTTTCCACATGGCAGACGACTTGGGAAGAGCGATGGAAACCTTAGTGACCGTGATGACCGACGACAAGGTGTTAGAATAGCAAGATGTGTTTTACAACTTCAGGCGTTCCGCATGGTTTTTATAATATTCATACTACAAAGAGGATTAGACTGTAAGAGTTTACAACAAAACAAATCTATATTTTTGTGAAGGGTAGTGGTACTATACTGTAGATTTCAGTAGTTTCCTAAGTCTGTTACTGTTTTGTTAACAATGGCAGGTTTTACACGTCTATGCAATTGTACAAAAATTATAAGAGAACTACATGTAAAATCTTGATAGCTAAATAACTTGCCATTTCTTTATATGGAACGCATTTCGGGTTGTTTAAAAAAAATTTATAACAGTTATAATGAAAGATTGTAAACTAAAGTGTGCTTTATAAAAATAATTGTTTATAGAAATCCCCTTAAAAAAAAACACAAAAAAATATACTGAGGCAGTGCATTTGTTTAGTTTCATTTCAGCTCTGTAACAGCATCAGAGAGATTCATGTCGTGTCTTCTTTTGATTGCCTATCAAAAAGGAAAAAAAAAAAAAAAAAAAAGTATTTCCTGCAGTGACACCAGAATGGCCACCTAACATTTCTCATTGGTTTGGTCTGATTAGGGCTGGCTTAGAAAAAATAACCAAAAAAACTGAACTTCCAATGAAGGTAGTTACATTTTATCTTTACAGTAAAATTCAGAATGACATGACTTACTGTCCTGGTTTCGGACAGCAACTAGCAATTACACAGCTAGTTTGCAATAATTAAATGAAAAGAGCACATTACACGACAGAGCCTGCAAAAAAAAAAATCATTAAAAAAGAAAAAACTCAGAAGAAAGAAGGAAAGGAAATAAGTTAACGACCATCCTGTGTGCTGGTGTTTCCTCTGCTGAATAAATTCCTGGATACTTCTAGTAAAGGAACGTAGACGTTGCCTTACTGGTTTGAGCCCTGGGGCTCGATAGCTCAGCAGGGCTGGGGACAGCTCTCCCCCCGCTGTCACCTTTGCTGCAGAGGAGAGGAGAGGGAGACGCTGCCCCTGCCGCCTGTGGGGTGGGCTCCTGACCTGAAGCACAAGTAGGGTGCCCACAGAGCTCTGTCCAGCTCCCAGGGCCTCTGGAAGAGGAGCCCAGAGCTTTCCACTGTCAGTGTCTCATCCTGCTGCAGCAGCCAGTCCCAAGGAGCTGAGGTGCTGCAGGCCAGCTTTGGGAAAGGCTGTGGAAGAGTTACTGCTGTTCTTGCCTGGAATGGTGATCAGGTGAAGGTAGTCACACTGCTCCATGAATATTTATCACCAAAACAAAGGCCCTGGTCCTTTCTCCTTCCCCGTTTCTCTGTACAAGTAACCCCTGCACAATTAACTATAACGTGAGAAAGAAAGGAGCTGATACAGAAACAGATTAGCCAGCTTGACTGCAGCTCTGTGAGAGAGAGGTTTGGGCATGAGGTGCTGTCAGCAAAAGCTTTACCACTTCATTTTCTTAACCAGCTTTTAATTTTATCATAAAATACATAGAAACACAACCATCTGACTTTATATTGCAAGAGTAAAAAAATCTGTTACCTCTTCTTGTATGAAGTGTAATTAAACTTGGGAAAGATTTTATTTTGAATGCTAGTTAACATTGAACATGGCTAGTCATGCTATTTCTACCTCACTTTGGTTTTGTGGTGTTCCTGACAATTACGTATGACAATGTTACATCATCACCACGTGTCCATTGTGTGACCAGGTCTCACTGTTTAAGTAATAACTACAACGTTAATCATTTACAAAAAAAAAGTACAATCCCCCCAAACCTCTGCTTTCCTAATAAAGAGCTTTTTAACACTTGAGTACAATAGGAACCCTCACAGTTTCTCATGGCCTTTTTTGTCAGAAGGTTTAAATTGCGATTTGAGAAAGATATGGGTTTCTTCTTTTTCCCCTCCTTATACATTAAACCTTATCTTCAAAAAAAAAATTATGGACGAGAAACAGATTGCACGATTGTTTTTCATCAGGGTTTGTTTTGTTTGTTTTACTTTCTAGATCTTAGTTTTGGAGTGAGTCTGTCAAAAAGTATTTAAAAAGTTGAAAGCTTTATTGCTGCTTTTTTAAGCATAATTTGGGAATTATTTCATATTCCTTATAATGACAAAGTATTAAACTGTAAAACATAATCAGTGTAGTTGAATACATAAATACCATATGGCATGTTATTTCATCGTTACTCAGTACTGGTTTATTACTCGGATATCGTAATATATTGTGTTCTAACACCGACACTGTAACATTTACTAATTATTTTTATAAACTTCTGTTTTACTGCATTTTTTCACAACATACCAAATTTCACCAAATATATGCCTTACTATTGTATTATATACTGCTTTACTGTGTATATCAATAAAGCACGCAATTATGTTATATAAAAGGTGCAGGAGTTTTTGTGGAGACCCGGCACTGACCCAGCGCATCTCGCCAGGAGTCCTTGCCATACTGCACTGGCCAAACCCCCTGCTGGCATCACCTCAGTGCTCAGCTCTCCCTGGTTTGGGGTTTTCTCCCCTGCTGAAGTTGTGAACCTCCTGTGCTCCCCAGGCTTTTGGGGGTTTGCCACCCCCACGCTTCCTACCTCATCCTTGACAGGACCTTCAGACCAGGTTGATTCAGTCCAACACTTGATAGTCCCCTTGTCACCCGGCGTAATGTTAGGAAAACCCTCTTGGGGGCTCTGGGAAGTGCGTGTTCCCATCAGAGAGGCTGATCACACATCTCCCTTATCTAGGAAGTGTGTAGGCTTTGATACCCAGACTCCACTCAGCTGTGTCACGATGCTGCCATTGAGCTACCTTTTGGTGGTAGAAATTATGTAGTGAAAAACAGTAAAATACAAAGGCAAAAACATCATATGTTTGCCATGATTTCAATAATACAGTGAAGGAGAAGGTGGGAACTTCTTCATTTCATTCACTTGAGGAAATAAATATACATCCCACATCTACTCCCAGACTCGAGTTACTCTGGATTCACTCCTACGTAATAAGTTAATCAGCTTGTGCTTTGCTGTACTGAAGTCTTCCCTGAAAATTGTACAATCCACAAAGCACAGCAGTCCCCCATGATGACTCTGTTGAATTCAATTAAGCAAGAGGGAGGATAGCTCCACTCATTTCCCCCACACCTGTGACCCCATGATTTACAGCTCTTAACATCCCATCAATAAAATCTGGTCTTCCTGAGTGGTTCTTAGGAAAGTTTTCCGTACATACATTCAACAAAATATCCTTAAAGGACTGGTCTGTGTGTTTCCTTTGCTCTCTGGGCAGAGGGGAAAATTAGTTCTCTTTGATTTTGTCTGCCTTGTGAACGTGCTGCTGTTCACTTCTCGACTTCACAGTCCTTGCTCCACCTTTTCAATAGTTAGACAGATACATAGACAGATAGATAAGATGATAGATTGATACGAATCCTGAGGCCCTGATGGCCCGGGGGAGTTGGAGGTTCCCTTCTCAAGGAGGCCACACATCTCCCCTCTCCCCACGGCCCAGTGGGGTATCAGACACAGCTCAGGGCAGTACATGCTGCTCATCTGACCGCGGCCGCTCAGCCAGCGAGGGCTGCCCAGCCCAGCCCTGGGCTTGCTGCTGCCCTTTGGGAGCCCAGCACACCCTGCCAGCCCCGCGGGGCCGTGTGCGCAGCTCTGCCCTGCTGCAGAGATGGGGCAGGAGAAACCAGGGCAGCTAAGCGGAGTGGAAAGAACACCTGGGTCTTTTCAGCTAGGATGGGGGGAAGGAGGGAAAGCAGCGGTGCTGCAGGATGCATAAAAGGTCTGCAGCTGCCAGTGTGAGTGATTCACTCCGTGGTGGTGCCCGCAGCAGAGCGTCCCCAGCCTTGCTGGGCTGGGTACGTGTAGCAGGCACAGTGCCTGCGGTACTGCATGAAGCACAAACGCTTCCAAACCCACCCACATGCAACCAGCACTAGCTGCCTGCGCTCCGTGCCCAGCGGCAGTTTCCGAGCTCCTGCGATGCTCCGTGCAGTCACTTTTGCACCTGGGTGCCCACAGTGAAGGACAGCTGCCAGCTCTGTGCAGGGTGGGTGGGGATGGAGTTCTGACACCCTGCATGGACGGGATCCCCCCTGCAAAGGTGCAGGAGCAGCAGGAGCCCCCTGGGCCCAGCCCCAGCGCAGGCAGCATGGGCACTCACTGGCTGGGACCCATTCTGGCTGCCTCTGGGCACATGTGTGCAGTCAGCCTGAAAACCAATAAATCTGCCTCTTCTTGACTCAGGCTCACCGGGAATTTGTTTCGGCTCTCAGCAAGCATATCAGCTTGCTAGAAAGTGCCATAAATCTGTGGAAGAAAAATGGGCCTGCTGAGACCAACCAAGGTGTAACATTTCCATACACGAACCCCATAAGCTGATAATGCTGCTCACCAGCTGAGGAATATGACTGCAGCAAATAAGTAGTAGCTCATAGTGCCAAAAACTTGGTATGAAATCGCCTGTGGTTAAGGGAGGGATGAGAGTTAAGGAAATCTTGGAGCTATAGAAGTGAACTGTGGGACTTCACAAATACGAGGCGCTCCTTCAACCTATTGCCTAAACCGCTACTGCTTGTCAGCCCAAGGCTCATATTAGTCAGCTTGGCAATTGTTTACCAGATGGAAAGACTTTTGTTGTTATTATCTGAGCATTACAATGGATATGCCATTTATTTAATAGCTGGCACATGTTTGTAAAAAGCTGAGTCCAAGCGAGTTGTCCCTATTTGCTGACAAAAGCATCCCACTGCTTGTAAGGCTTTCCTCTTTCTCTCACTCACTCTCACACTGCTCTATGCACATATGCGCAGATACAGGGAAAGATAAAACAACAGTACAATATTTTATTGTCTTTCTTGCTGAATGGAAGAGGTTTTTTCCAAAAAAAATCATCTCCAGGAATAACAGCATCCTCACACCAACCTATTGGTGTAAATTTGCAGCAAGTATTAGAAAAAAAGAGATAATTATATACATGTATTTCTATAACAGGAAACCAAGAAATTCTGTTAATTCACTCATCATTCCTTTATTTGTTTCCTTCACACATGCTCTACTTGATGACCCAAACACAACATGCAGTGCCATTTTGGAGGTACAATCTCTTTCAGACTATTCACAACAATACTAAATAAGATGAGAGCCTTTAAGAACACATTATTATATAAAGTCAAGGACAGGTTTAGTAAATCCATCAGTTAGACCTCCATGAGGCTGTAGAAGATGGCTTGGTCCCTGGCACACGTGTCTCACTTCTTCATGTCTGTGTGCCATGAAGCTGCTGCAAGCATCTCCACACCTCCCAGCTGCTGCAGGCACTGCCGCCGCTCTGCTGTGTGTAAGGGAGAGAGCACGTCCCTTCTCACCCCCAGAGCCCTGCTCTCACCTCAGCAGGGCAAAAACTCCTTCTCTTCAGACTTGGAGGCAGCCAGCAAACAGCTGAGCAGCTGACCTGTGAGGCAGCGTGGTCCAGCTGGGGACCACAGCATGGCAGCCAAGGACCCCAGCTGGACCACACCAGGTCAGACCTTGCATGGTCATTCAGGGGACAAAAGAGGCAGAGTGGAGCCCCAAAGTGTGTGGAGGAGCAGAAGTCAGGTGTCATGCATAGAGGGAGATTTACACAAGGGTGTTTTTATACACTGGTGGTGTTGCAGCACAGTGTGAGGTTAGAACTATTTCAGACCAGGTAACACATCCCAAAATAAGACTAAAACTGTTCAATTAAAACTGTTCAAACTCTTTGCTGTTCAGTTTGCACTAAAGATGCCCTTTCTGATGGCCTCGGGCGGGCTGGTACATCATCAAAACTATCATCATGAGAGGATTTTTGCTTCTGCATCAGGGTAATTTTTAGTTGTGCCTCATTCACCAGACAAATGGGTTTATTCTAACGCTGATGTAGGAGATGCTTCTTTTTGCACAGAAGATTAATGGCAGTTGCCAATATAATTCCCTGCTGCATCCCACAGTGAATGTTTAGATAAAGGCTGCAACCAGCTGCAGATGATAAGACATGAAACTACTGGGGTTTTTTTCCTACCAACCACAAATATGTGATTAGAAATTAGAAAATATTAGGTATGCTAGAATAAGTGCTAGATACATGAATACATAGCAGTATGCACACAGACTTCCCCGTGTTTGTGTGTACGTTCATGAACACACACACGTCCCCAGACGTGCTCACACAAGCCCTTTGCTCTGCTGAGCCATTCAATTAAAAAAAACCGAACCGGAATCAGTTGTGTCAAAATAGATAAAGCTTGACAATGTGCATTAATTCAGCTTTATGTTAAATTATAACAGCCTGTGTTTTGCAGCAGCAGAGCAGTATTTTATGAAGCAGTTGCTGAAGTTCCTTCAGGAATTTTGATTCCTAAGGAAGTGGCCATAAGCACATTGGCTCAATCTAACGTCTGCTTTTGTTATTCTTCTGAAACACCTGGCAGGGCTGGCATGGCCCTCCAGCCTTGGCAGAAGATAATAAAAGGCATCAAGCCTATAACTTACCTTCTTTCATGTTTTTCCCCCGTCCCCCCTTTTTTTTAACCTCACTGATAAGCTCAAAGGCTTTCTTCAGCAAGACCTTGCAGGCAGACAAGCACCTTTCAACCATGCATGCAGTTTTTTCTACCTGTTTTTGTCAGTTTCCTCTTCTACATTAAGAAAAAGGATAAGCCAAAGCAGTACATGAAGGGAAAGGACCATTTGCATCTCTAGGTCTTTAAGCTGCAGGTACTCACATGATGTCCCAGGGTTTCCTATTTTCATACTGCAAAGCTGCAGTACTGTAGGCTTTTATCAGAGGTTGTGAACATGGTACATGGGGATCTCTACTCCCCCCACACTTTTTTCAGTATATAAGGATTCCTTAAACAGCTCTCTAATCCCCAGGATACTCTGTGTCTCCCAACAAAAATATGTTGACTTTTACTTTGCAGTCACCCATTTTTTGCTTCTGATGTCCTGGCCTGGCTGCCCACAGTCTCCTGCAGTGCTGGACAACTGAAGGCAGCCCTGCCTGTACCATCACCATCAGGCACTTCCCTCTCCTATCTAGGCTGCCTGTGCCCAACCTCACTTCCATCCCCGTCCCACACTGTCCTCATGGGCAGCAGGATGGAATGGTGTCCCAGGCCTCCCCTTAGCCCACAGCGCCAACCCCAGCTCCCACCAGCCTCCACCCCTCGGTGACAAGGATGTCCCATTCCCACCCCACTCTGGCACAGGCTCCTGCCAAAGTTCCCCATGACCGAAGCCACCCAGAGCTCCCCATCAGGCGGCCAACACTGCAGGGCTGTGCTCACCACAGCCTCGTTACCTCCTCTCCCCTCCTGTTTTTAACAAACCCCATGAACAACGTCTCACCACAAACCTGATCCAGGGATCCCTTCCAGTGCAATTCATTTGCTTAACGCTCCGTGTTGCCTTTCCTCCTGCTGAGGTTTTTATTCCCCTCCACTAATTTCCCTACTGAGTCTCATTTCTTCGTGCTTCATTAACATTTTCCTTTGTGCCACTTCTAATACATAGCTTTACTTACAGAGCAGGCTCTGCCCCTCCAGCCTCCGTTTTCCACTCCTGCTGGGCTCTCCATACACTTAGGAACATGTAGGCCTGGGGTCCCATTCCTCCCTCATAACCTTGGGCTTGATTTTCTGTTTTATCTTACTCTCCATCTTACTCTCTCTAACAATTAAGACTTTCAGTGAGAGATTCCTTCTCTTTTTAAATGCATTGATGCAGGTGATTATAGTCTCTGTAGGAAGATATGCTGGTTCTCCTTTGATTGCATAGGTGGTTTTTTCCCTTGTTTTGTGTCTTTGAGGAGTTGGGGGGTTGATTTTGTTTTTGTGGGGTTTTTTTTTAAGGACAGGGTTGTCACCTTGCTTGCTTCTGGAATTTGTGTTGGCCCACATGACCAGTGAGGCTGCACAACCCCCAAAGGCAGCCCAAAGGACTCTGCTTCCAAAGGGGGCCGCAAACTGCGTGGTTCATGTCCTCTGAAGGCAATTCACTCAAGTGGCCTGTTTTATTTTTATTTTTGAAGAGATAAACACACGAAGTCGTTATCCACAGGGCTCGTGGATACCTGCACCTCACAGAACAGCTTACTGCATATCTAGCAGCCAAACCTGAAGTGTGTTACTGAGGAAATCAGGCACTGAACGCATTTTGCTGCTTACCTACACCCAGCCCTCAGCTCTGAGGGGCTTAGGGAGGTGTGATCCCCAGCAGGCAAAGCCCGTGGTGACAAGCCCAGCTGGAAAAATGTCAGGCATCAGCGGCTCTCAGGTGCTCAGGGTACTGGGGATGGCAGTGGCTGTTGCTACGGGCACCAGAGCAGGGAATGATAATAATGCCAAGGCAGACTGAGGGGGAAAGGGCAACACGGGATATCTCCATTTCACTTTGAGTGTGGCTCCAAATTAACTGCAGCAAGTAATTACCTGTGAAAAAGTAATCGTGATGGTTTCATAGTTTAGAGAACTCCTTTAGCAGCGGGCTGCAAGAGTCACGTCTGATTTCTCCTGCCATAAAAGGGCATTTTTTTGCTTTTGTATGAGAAAAGAAATCACAGCCATGAAGTAGCTCGCATCAGTTATTGCTAAGGCAGCTGTTTCACTATTGCATGCACTACTGGGTATTATATTTTCCAGACTGTTGACTGTTGTGCTCAGGTGGCCTTCCCACCCATTGCCCCCAACCCCAACGGAAGGATTCCATTTCCATGGAAAAGGCAATGTTTTCTCTGCTCCCGTGCACAGAGTTTTTCTCCAGCCAGCCTCTGTGCATGATCCCAGAACTTTGATCCTTGCCTAGCACCTACAGAATACTTTCCTGACTTCCATCCAATTTATACAAAGTATTTGACCTTTTTCCTTCTGCCTTCAGTCACAAAGCACTAAACTGCCAAGGAGAGCCAGCTGAGTGTGGCACAGCTTTCCAGCATCCCACGGAAGGAGCAGAGCATCGGGATGCCTGTTGAGGCAGGGTTTTCATTAACAAGGACACTCATTGCCCCACAGCTTCCCGGCTGCCCAGGCCAGGTGATAGCACTGCTTGTTGAGATCTTGCCTTTAGCTCCCTTTCCTGCAGCTTCCTTTCTGCCTGGGAGTCACCCCTGTGACCTGGCTGCAGTGGAACATGTTCTGGAACATATACACCGGAACAGCCTTTGGTGGGGTCAGGGCCGGTCAAGAGCAGCCTTCATCTTCCTCACCCTCTTCACACTGATTTATTTAAGAGAAGAACAGCACAGGAATGGATGGACACTTAAAAAGCCGTAAGATCTAGAGAGACAGAGAGCTGCATGCATTTTTTGGTGTCATAACTGCGTAAGAAACTGAGAAATCCTGCGGGTTGGATCCATTATGTGCAGCACGTTATCCTGTGACATGGAGAAGAGACACGGGATCATTCCCAAAATATCCTTCCCCACTGACAAATTGCAGCAAGCAGGTTGGGAGCTGCACAGCGTGAAGGATAACCTACTTAGGATGAACATGTGCAAGATGCTATCAGAAATATTGATGCAGTTACAGCCCTCATGATGGCTTTGAGGAAGGGGTTATATCAAATCACAATTTGCAGAAGCGCAAGGGAGACAGCAGCCTCATGGCAAAGCCACCCCACATTTCCCCCCGGCTGTCCTTCTCCCATGGCACCAGGGTATTTGCTCACTGCAGTTTCCATCCTCCCACAAAGTGTGAACATAAGAACAGGAAAGAAAAAATAAGTGAATACCATTGTGTTCCAGTGGGTGCTGGAGGGGTGTGCCTGTGCACCAGCACATATTTAACTTTGGGAAGCCCCCATGCAGAGGTGCCTCCAAAATATCAGACACTATCTCCTCAGGGAGATAGTACAGAAGGGCTGGGGCCACTTCTTGAGAGGGACGAGAAATTGGGAATCCCTGGAGCCAGATCAGGCATTTGCACAGAGGAATCTAAATCCATTCTTCCTGATGGTGGAAGTGGAGGATAAGGAGGACACACAGGGGAAGCAAAGTGGCAAGAGGGCAATACATTGGTTGAGGTGTTTTGGTTTACACATGGCTCCAGATGTTCAAGGTGGCAAAGGCTGTGGGGCACCTTGTTCAGCAGTATACTTGCAGCAGAGGCCTCTTTAAGGCAGAAATAGTTTAATTTATGAAAGGCTCACATGGAGCTTTCCTGGCTGAGGCAGGAGCACAAGGCAACTGATGTTTTCCAAGGCAGTCATCCATTAACAGGCGATTTCCCCATCCTTCCCTGAACTCTACAGCCCTCTGCTAAGCTCTGGTGCACATCATTTCTGTAAGCACAAACCAGCATTTTAATTTTAAGCACTTGACAGTGTCATGGGTTTCAGTTCAGTTGTTCTTACGTGCGGCAAGACCCCAGGTTTTATGCTGCACTCCAGTAAAGGCAGCAAATAGCAACACAAGGAGCAAATTACTTGGAGCTTGACATNTAAAACTGTAGGAGCTAACTAAATAGCCATAAAATATTTCTGCTCCCCCCCAGTTAATATTTAATATGTTCTGTAGGTAGGATGCTGTAGCAGTCTGAAGCGTGAGTCCCTGACTGAGCACATTAAATGCAACTGTACATGACAAACTGCAGCCATACATGACAATCAAACCTGCCTGCACACAGGGAATATTCTCTTCAGTCACAGCTAAGCAAACAACAAATCTTTCTCTCTTCTGCAGCCAGCCCCAGTGCCTTTGCTACCCTTTGGTGATTGCACTGCAGTCTGCAAAGCAGCGAGGGGCACAGATGTGTCTGCAAGCAGCAGGGGTTATATAGAAATATCTATATCTAATCAAACTTTTATTAACCCATGGCCTTCCCGCTCAAAAATGGCTCGGTCAAAGCAGCCATGATTTGTAACGGCTTCAGCCTCCTGACTGAGTGGGAAATCATTTGCAAACTACTTCTGATTTTCTGTGAAGGGTTTCATTATGTGCCAGCATTTGCCAGCGGCCCTTGGGCAGCTCTGAGGGCTGCTCATGGTTTGCTGACCTGAGGGGATGCCCGGGGGTGGCACTGGGACCGGGTGTCTAGGGCTGTGCAGCACCTCCCCTACCCATACATGGACCCCTCCAGCAGGGGAGCAGTGTCTATCACAGAGAGGTGACACGAGGAGGCTTCAACCGAGAAGTCCTCGATTTGGGTTGCTTGTGTGGCTTTTTGGTCCATTTCAGCTCAGTGAGGTGCCCAGTCATGAGAGGGGCAGCCCCTGACACCTGGCAGCCTGCGGCACCCTCACACCAGCTTGTAACGGGAGTGTCCTCTGGAGTCAGGGCTTATTGCTCCTGCTGCCAGGCTGGAGTGCTGCGTCCAGCATCCCAGCGGGGAGAACAGATACAGAGAGGACGTTTCTTAAACAAGCAAGTAACAAGGAACACAAATACTTGCCCCAAATATTAGCCAGCTGTGCAAAAATCCTGAGACTCTCAGATTTCCAAAAAGTTTCTGTTCTTTATTCTTTAGTAGTTCCCATAGGACCCCCTAAATCTTCCCCAACTGCTGCAACTCGTTTGCAAACCATCCCTCATTCACCTCATCCCAGCCCATTCCTATCTGCTCCAGGGACTGCTTCTCATTCACCCCCTAGCTCCCCCTCTGTGTCCTGGGAGCTCTGGGGGTGTCCCCACTCCAGACTTTCTTTCCCCTCTTGCCAGCACCACAAGGTGCTGTTGGGTGCCCACAGGGAGGGCAGGAGCCTCCTCAGCCTCTCCTGAGAGGCATGGCACAGCAGCTCTGTTCCACCAAAGGTACAGTGGCTTCCCTGGAGCCAGCAGAGACGGGGCACACACGAGCCACCATGGCCATGACAGTAGGGGATGGAGGAGCTAAGGACCAAAAGGACCACAGGAAGGTTTATGCCAGTGGAGCAGAAGTGGAGGGAAGGGTCAAGCACCTGGAGGCAGGAAGACATTCTCAGCCATCCTGCTCAAAGCAGCGACAAGAGTCTTGTCTGTGAGGCAGCAAAACTAGGATGAAGGGATGAGAGAGAAAATGAAAGCGTAATTCAATTTCAGCCCTGCATAGAGGTGAGCTTGTGGCAGCTGGCGGCACATCATCCCCTCACAACTGGTGGCTGACAGAGGAGCAGAAACCTTTCTGCTACAGTTTTCATTTCAGCTACAGCCTGGCACTCCTGGTCACGGCTGCTTGCGGCCCCCTGTGCCGTGCTCCTCCTGGCTGCCTGCCTTTTCCAGAAGGCTTTTACCCTGCTCTCCCTCTCTGGGTGTCTTATTCCCCCCTACATTTTGTCAGCAAGTCTTCTGTTTCTCTGTCTTCGTAAAGGTTCTGGGGGCTCTGCCCCCTCCCCGGCCACCTCCTGCTGTCCCCACAGGGCTTCCAGTGGCACACACCATGCCTGAGAACAGGGATCCACCTGCCAGCCCTGCCAGCCCTGCCAGCCCGCAGCGACTCTGTCCCCAGCACCCACAGCTGTCAAGCCCACGGGAAAGCAGCTCCCGTCCTCTTTTCCACCCCAGAAACTCAACAGGATGAGCCCTGCCCTGATGACCCAGTGCAGGGTGATGAAGCAGCACTGGCACGGCAGGAAGGGACGGTGGGGACCGGCACTCTCTCTGCTGCTGGCTGGTGTTGGCCTGGGGCTTTGAGGGCAGCACTAGCTCCCACTGGCTCACAGGCTCTGGTGCAGCTCGTGCACCACCCAAATTTCCAGCAAGAGGCTCTTCTGGACGCACACAGGGTTGGATGAGCTGGTTACAGCCTCTGCAGCTGAAAAAAGGAAGGGGCAGAAATGCCAGCCAGCATTTGCCTTCTCCAGGCAGGCAGAGCACAGGTTGTTGGTGCGCAGCGGGGGGATGTATCAAACACAAACGTTGTTCTATTACCGCTGGGGGAAGGTAAGCACAAACAATCAGATGTCCTTTCCTATTTTCTGTGTCTCCCTCTGCGACGCTGATAGAGGGACTCCAAATGTTTCCAAGCAGGCAGTGCCTATCTGCAGCAGGCAGACAATTTCCAAATGTATTAGCGGCACAGAGTCAATAGAGAAATAGCAGTCCAGCATATCATCCAATTTTCAAATGTAAATAACTAGACCACTGTTAATTTGAAGGACTACAGCAGGGAATAGAATGAGCCCTGGAAAGCACACACAGCAATGACCGCTGGTCGTAATCCATTACCTTCAGGCATGCCCGTTGTTTTTCCCTGCTGGCTGCTGTGCTGCAGGGCAGAGGAAAAGCAGTGGCCCCGCTTGTGAAGAGCGGGACGAGCCCAACAGCCCCAGCAGGAGGCAGGGAGGGCAGGCTGCTCCCAGGGGTGCCAGCCAGGCACGGAGCACCCTGCACAGGGTGCAGCCCTGCCTCCCCTCTCCTGGCCCGGCACAGCGGGCAGTGAGAGGACACTGAGGAGGGGCACTGGCTGTGGGGCACCAGCAGCAAGGCCTGGCCGCTCTCTAGAGACACAGTTCCTCCCCTCCTCCGGCCTCAAGAGCAGCAGCAGCGGTACCTCAGTGTCCCATCTCAAAACCAGCACTGACAAGGCATTCTCTGGCAGGGTAAGGCATGAGACGAAGCATCTGCCTCCCTCCACTGCTACTGTGAGGAGAAAAGAAAGAGCGAGAAACCTTGAGGGGATCTTGGGAAGGAGGGAGAGGAGGGGGAGGAAGGACGCTTTTAGCAAAAAAGCCTCTTGGGGTTTGCCAGTGTAACTGAGGGTAAAATTGTCCCCTTGTCTATACCACTATTATACTACTGCTGAAGGGAAGCCCCTTAAATCCCATCTCTGGGGGCACATGCCAGCTTACAGAGAGCCCCCAGAGGAGGGAATGAGCTGCAAGTGCAGCCAAGATGCAGCAGGAGGGGCAGCTGGTGAAGCTGTCCTTGCCCTTGCTGGAATGCTGGGGGCCAAGAAAATGGCTCTGACACAAAGAGAGGCACAGACAAAATCGGTCTGTTCAAAGGAGGAGACCAATCAGGCAGATGGTGTCTTGTGTGAATCTGCTGGTCTCCATTGAGCATAGCAGGAATGGGCAGGTTTAGCTCAGTCCAGTGAGTTCAACCCAGGGCTCCCTGTCCTACTTTGTGCTTTCCTCACTCCTATTCTGAGCCACCAGTGGACATTTTTATGGTGCCTACAACAGGGGGTGCACTGGAGGTGCCAGAGTTAAGGTAGCTAGATTGGAAAGATCACAATCTCACTTCTCACCATTAATAGGAGAATACTCCAAAAATGAAAGATGAACATCTGCTTCAAATCCCCAAATTCCCCAAGGCTCAGTGCAGAGTGGAGGGGGTGGGATATTGCTGGGGAGGAGGTGCTGGTTTGGCAGGCCAGTGACAATGCCAGGAAAGCTGGCTGAGACCCTCCCAACATGAGCCTCTGCAGCTGGGCTGTTGGAATGGCTAGGTTTGCTTTTCTGCAAGAGCTGTGTCACAGCAGGTTGGAGCAAGGAGCAAGGGAGGGCCCAGGGCTCACAGGGAGATGCAGACGCCTGCCGTGGTGAGACAACCTGTGGTGTGACAGGAGTGATGTAGCAAGGTGATTCGAGCAAGTGAGTGGATCAAGATTTGCAATCTCTCTCATTACAACAGCTGATCTAGTTGGAAAAAAAAACAGAGAAGAATTTAGGCACACTGGACTTTTAGACTTGCTTGCCTAAAAGCTAGTCTATGCCTGTTGCCACTGTTCATTTTTTCCCCAGACCCATGAAAAATACGCAGGAGACAAAAAATGGAACATCAGACAGAAATAATAGCTGCCCAGAGATTTCCCATTAGCCCAGTGCTCGTGTGGAAGGGAGGTCTCATGTGCTCACGGGGAGTTGGATGCTGAGCCCTCCTTCAGGCACTCCAGGGCCCTTCAGCAGCCTCAGCTGCTGCAGTGGTGCAAAACCATCATGAAGATGCAGACCTGGCACAGAATGGCAGGAAAGCTGGGGAGGGGGATGGACCCCAGCCTGTGCTCACTCACAGAACAGATCTTTCTTAAGGGAAAAAAAAAAAACAAACTAAACAAAACACAAAACAACGAGAAACGACACAAAACGACACTAAGAAAAAAAAAAAAAAAGAAAGAAAAGAAAAGAAAAGAAAAGAAGAAGAAGAGCTGTGCTCAGAACTGGGAACTGTAAAGACACTGCTTTTCCCCCAGATTTTAATCTCCCGACTAGATCAGCCGGCGTTTGGCCCCGTGCGGCTCGGCGTGAGTCACGATGCCCTTTGCTGAGGGCCAGCCAAGACTGGCTGCTTTGTACAGGGCTGCACTACCTTGCAGCTACTGATTCACTGCAGTAGAAATGATAGATTGTTTTACAGGAGGAAGAGAAAGGAGAAAAAAAATTATGAAACCCGCCGGTACTTAAAACAGTGGATGTGCTCCACCTACTGTCCATTGACAAGAGAGTGAGCCGGGATAAAAGGCGGCTTCCTCTCTGACAGCTTCATGCTGCTGTCCTCTCGATTTTTACATCTGGAGGGGAGCCAGGGGAGAGGAGAAAGGAAAAATGGATGTGAAAAAGAAAGGAGAGTGAGAGAAGATGAGGACTGCATGGCAGGAGAAAAAGCAGCAAAAGAACACAGAGCTTTTTCGATTTAAAAAAGGGATGCTTCAAGCATATGTGAGCTTGCAGTAAACTTGGCCATGTAAAGTCATTTTGATTTATTTCAAAGCTCCCAAAGGATGGCAGTTCTATGAACGCTACATCCTATTTCTGATTGATGACAACAGAGTTTATACCTAAGACAGCTAAGGTCAGATTCCCTTTGGCTGCTGCCACCTTCATCTCCAAGGTTTTGGGGCTGGGCAGGGCAGAGGGACAAACTTTCCAGGGCTCCTGCCTCCTGCCGCGTCCTCTGCAGCCCCTCTCGCAATAAGCAGAGCTGTTCCTACTGCTACTGCAACGTGGAATGGACAGACACGTGCCTCTTGCTCTTGGGCTTTTATAGACAACTAACCTTGCTTCCATTACGCTCCTTCCTCAGCCCAGGACTCTTTTCCCATTTAGATCAGTGAAGCCTGTGAGCAGCTGTTGTCTACACAGAATGTATCTCACCTCATGGGATGTCTGACAATGTCTCCTGTGAAATAGAGGAGGCAGGGACACAAATCAAACTGAAGGTTATGTGTTCAGGAATACTCAGTATCAGAGTCACCGTGATGGCTTAAAAGCTGATATGTAGACATTTAAGTGTCATTAAGCTGATTAAAAATCCAATTCCCAGTATGATCTTCCCAGGATTTTTTCAATGTGAGAGCTGGGTCTGGTGTTTTGTCACATCCACAGAGGAACTGCTGCTCAGACAGGGACAGGGAGGCAGGACTCTGCTTGTGCCTCCATCAGCTAAAGGGTTTGTGCACAGGACACAGTCAGGGGAGGAGAGAAAAAGTCCAAACTACAAACATCACTCAAAATCCAAAAGAAAAAAAGCATTTACAAAATAGGACTTACGCAGTGCTCTGAGGTGTAGAAGGGATAATTTACTCAGTGCTTGTTTTCTCATTAAAAAAAAAACAACAGCAACAACAACAAAACACACTGGACCTTTAGAAGGTCTGTCCTGGAGAAGAATATTTTTGTGTGTGTCAAAATTTATGTCTTTACATATATATAGTACATACATACATGCATACACTCATATATCTGTACATACATAAATATACTGATGCCCTCACGGGCTCAGGGAGATCACTTCTGCCAAGATCTATTTTTTAAAGTGTTTAAGCACATGGCTGCCATGCGCATAGGCAGGTATCCCTGCCCTTACACTGTCCAGTTGCACATTCCCTCAGCTATAATGTCATACTAATGAGACTATATGGCCCTGGGATTTCTCTTTCTCTGCCCAAATAACTTTGAGCATGGCTGGAGTGAGCACAAGTCCATCTATATCCAGCCATACAGACCTGTCTGAAGCTGTGCAGATCCCTGCTGTCCTTGAGAGCCTTGTGCAAAGCAACTGTCCAAGACAGTGCAGTGTGTTTGTGACAGAGCAGTAACTAACCATAGGTTAATGCAATAACACTATCATTTAATATCTCACAGGACATCATCTGAGTATATTTCAGACCTGTCCTGCGTACAGATATTACCAGTGGGTTGTAATTTGTCTGTGCCTTTGTCTGCAGCTGCTTCTCTCTATTATTCTGGAAAATATTGCAGAAATTCATAAAAGACACAGAAGAGTGGTAGGCTTATGAAGTGAGCTTCTGTTACCATTTCCTTGTCCTCATTATTAATCCATTTTACTTTTTCATCATTCTGTATCAGGTCTGTCTCCCACTGAAAAGAAGGTGCTTCCTTTTTCACTTTGCACTGATATGGGCCTTTAATTCAACCCTGTCTGCTGGCTTTGATAGACATGCACTAATTTGTAATCAGATTGAGGCTATGACACTGTTCAAGTACACACGAAATATGAAGGATACAAGAAAAAGAAGGAGAAGGGAAGAGGGGAAGAAAGAGAGAAAGGGAAAGACTGTATGTGCAAAGTCGCTGTGACATTCAGCTCCCTGCACAAAGGAACACAGAGGGCCCCACGGAAAGAGACTTGCTTGGGAAGACTCTGCTTCCAGCCAAAAATCTGCTCTGCTGTACCTCAGCCTGTTACCAGAAAAGGAGGTAGAGAGAAGAAAGAGCTGACAAGGTCATCCAGGGAATGACAGGAAAGGTGCCATGGACCAAGAGCACAGCTGAGGGCAGACAGACCATGGAGAGCAAATGACGAAGCAAGGGAGGGATGTAATACAATAAGGTGGGGGAAAGAATAAAAACTTCAAGGCAAAGAAAAGGCATGGGAAGAAAAGAGCAAGGATAGCACAGCGAGAGGAAGAGGTGGTGTCCTGACACCTTGTGGCACACCTGTGACAAGCAGGCAGGCGGGAGCAAGTGGCCAGAGTGACTCGCTGTTCCTGACCCAGCGCGTGTGGGACCAGGAGCTACCGAAAATGAAGCTGCTATCGTCCAAATTCATCTTTTCTCCTGTAATCTGCAAGGGCCTGAGAAAAAATAGATTCAGTTTCTGTTTTTTCCTCTTGCACACTGTTCAGTTATAGCCTTGCTATCTTTCTTTATGGAGACTGGGGATAACCCCATTCCCTGCCCTCCCCTAGGTCCAGGGATAACCCCATTCGCTGCCCTCCCCTAGAAGTCAGGCAGATAGGAGGCCTAATAGGTGGCTATCCCCACCACTTCCAACATGCCTTTTACTTCAGAGGGATTATTCCAAGTGCATTCAGCTTTATTTTCTCCTCACTTTATGGAAGATGCACACTCTGGTGGCCTTTCTGTGTGACCAATCTCCAGGGCTCCAGCATATCTATTTTCTTTCAACTCCTTCGAGGGGAAACACCTCCCTGTTCTGCCACACAAGTGGAATGGCTGATTACATGTGACTTACTACACCCAGCAACCACACACGCTGTATTAAAATTGTAATCCAAGGGCACAGGCATTGAGTATTGTGAGCTATTCATGACTCTTTATCAAGGCTTTAGTCCAAAATTGTGATCTTAGTTATTTGTCACTTAAAAGGACCTAGGCAGAAATAGAATTCAAAGCTATTGATTGCAAACACTTTTATCTATAAAGCCAATACAAAACACTGAGAAACAGAGGCCTGACTTGTGTTACAGCTTCTTCTCTTTTTGTTCCTTCGTGAAGAGGTTTCCCTAGGGATTATACCTTTATGGTGCAGAACTATGTTTTCCAGGTGAGCTGAAGCAGGAGGGATTTGAGGTTTGACAGCCTGTATCAAAGTCTTCCTCGCGTTTAGACAGCATGAGCAGAGCTTTGAAGGCTGTCAGCATCAGCCCAGCTCGGCTCCCATCACACCAGCAGACATTGAGAGGGGACAGAGTCATGGCACTGCTCAGGGTCTGTGCAGCCCAGGGCCATGAGGGGCTGCTGAGTGCCCTGGGTCCAGCTGAGTGCTGCCAGCAGGCACACGTGGGCACGCGTGTACAGACACACACGAGACCTCGGGGCACCTCCAGACCCCTCACTCTGCCCAGTCCTTGGCTTGAGCCTCACGGGCCCTCCATGAGGCAGATCCCCTGGTCTCTCCCCAGCTCCCAGACCACTCGATTCACTCTCTGGGCAGTCCAGCCTGATGCTCACTGGTGGCACAGGCTGACATACACACACCTATACATGCCCCTCTCGGTCCCACTCCAGCTGCTGCCACTGACACCCGCACACACACATGCACAGGAAAATAGGCAGAAATGGTTTTTCATGAGAAAACAAGGACAGACAGCACTGGCCAGGTGCAGAGCAGGACCAGATAAGCACAGTGACCAGCAACTTATGTACAAACCCACCCTCTTTTAACATTTATTCTTTATATTTTCCATGCTTGTTCCTCTTGATCCCTTCCCTGTCCCATTTTGGGTTCCTTCCCCACCCTGAAACATCCTGTAAGTCACACATAGTCCCAAGATGCTCTGCCCTGCACCCCATAAAGTCCCGTCCCCATGCAGGCCATGATGGGGGGCAAGTCAAAGGTGTCCGAGTGCCTTTTGCTGACCCCATTACAAATGAAGTCCTCCGTGGCCATGGGGCCGGTCACCCCAGTGTCAGTCCTGGGAGGAGCAGGAGCAGAATCATGTCCCCCTGTCCCCAGCCTTGTGTCCTTGTGCTCCTTCCATGCATGAGAACACCAGCCCTTCCAGCACTACCACACTGCTGTCTTGCATTCTACATAACTCTGCCCAGTTGCTCCGAAGTTCATATGAGATTTTGAAATGTAATAAGCAATAAACACAATGGTGCTCTAATGGAAGGGAGGTGATATGTTGAGGTGAAGTGCCATCACCTTCAGCAGCTGCCATCACCTGCCACCTGCATGTCCTGCAGGCAGGCACGCACACACACACCTGGGATGAGGGAAAGTACAGATTTCTGAAGCAAAAGAGAAGGGATGAAAGGAATGTGAGGAGAGAGAATGTAAGGCAGAGACAAGCTGGGAGGTAGGCTGGCCTCGATCTGCTGCTTGCAGAAAGGAGGTAGAGGATGAAGACAGGGCAGAGAAAGGACGATGAAACACTACAGGAGCAGAGCAAATCTTCTGACAAGGAGAACAGCGTGGTCTGCAAGGCTAATTTTTCATCTGCAAATACATGGATACACGCAGTGAAGGAGAATGTGGAAAATAAGAAAATGGGAAAAGAAATACATTTTAAATGAGCCGGTGCATTCAAATGTGAAAATGGGCCAGTGCAGAACTGAGGGGACCCGTGTAAAATAATCTGATTACACAAAGTAAATTTTCCAGGATTTCAGAGACAGCTAGAACTGTACTTTAGGAGGCATAGCTTATGAAAACCTCAATGTGACTCTGTTTTGTGGAGTGTGAAGTGAAAAGTAACCTTTTTCTTGTAGGTCATCGACTTGGTTCCAGCCAGGACAGGGTAGTGTTTGTAGCAAGCAGGAGGGACATGGCTGAGACGCAGAGGTTATTCATGTAATTGTAGGGAGCAGGGTAAGGGAATCTCTTCTGGGAAGAAGGGGTTCCTTCTGGTAGAGTAAGTATGATAGAGGCAGCTGTTGGGTAATGTCAGTTCTGAGCAATCACGTGTGAATCATTTCTCTATCTTGTGCACTTTGTTATTAATATCACTCCTATTACTGTCCTCTTGCTTAACCCATTGCTGTTTTCATTAAATTGTTCTTACCTCAACCCGTGATTTTCACCATTTGTGCCGCCAATTCTCTCCAGCCAGCCACAAAAGGAGGAGGGGAACTGAGGGAGCAGCACACAGCTGGGGAACTCTCAGTGGAAACACTAAATTGGGGAGTACCATTCCTAAACCACAACGGTTGTGTAGGTGGAATATTTTCTGCAAGAGGTACAATATTATATCCACACTGCAGGGTTTGCTAGAAATAGCTGTAGAAACGCTCAAGGCCGTGCAGCCAGGAGCTGTGCCCCTGGTGAGCAGGGCAAGTTACCCTCCCCTGGCTCTGCTCCTCTTTCAAAGCCGTGACTGGTAGAGGAAGGGAGGCAGGTGGCTGGGAGGCTCAGTGGGCTACCCTGTGCCCCGCCTACCTCTCTGCCACAGCATCTTTATTGAGGCACTGAGATAATTTTAATTACCACCACGAAATGCTTGCACGGGAATCCTGCAATTGTGGAGTCACAGGATGTTTGGGTCAGAAATGACCTTCAAATACCAACTGGTTCCAACCCCTCTGCCATGGGCAGGGATATCTGCAATCACATGAGGTTGCCAAAGCCCCATCGAACCTGGCCTCAAACACTTCCAGGGATGGAGCATTGCTCTTTGTACTCTAAAACTTCACTTGGTTGCCCACTTTAATCTTTGGCAGCTATTAAAATGAAGAGCTGGTAAATAACCCTTCTCTGCACTTCACAGCCTGGGTTCCAGCATTTAGGATTTTCAATCAGTAACATGAATTTTTTAATTCTTTGCTTTTATTTTCATTCTTCCAGCTGCACTCTTGAAAATCTTATCCTTCAGATCTCACTAAAAAAAAAGGAGAGAAGCTCAACTTAGGACTTGGTAATTTTCATAACAAACAGACTTTGAGAGGCAAAAATAAAAGCATGATAGATTAGGAGATGATACTCCTGCTGAGAGAGAATTTAAGAGACCTATTAAAGAAATGCTAACAGTTTTGTTACAAGAATACTACATTTTTAGGATAGACATTTAGAAGACAAGTAGATGCTGAAGGAGCTGCTTTAGAAATTTAGAGAAGTGAGTGCAAAAGAGCTTAAGTTCATAGAGAGAGATATCATTAATTACGAGACTGATTTGTGTTAATTTCACCCCTGGAAGTACAGAAAAAAAAATTAGATGCTAATGCTTATAGGCTGCAAAAAGTGTCTGTGACTAGGCAAAAGTGTCTGAAGCTTACTGAGATTACGCTGAAGGCTAATGGAAGGATAAAATTTTTTTTTAAAGTAAGCGAAGAACTGCATTGCAATTCATCCTTAAAAACACTTTAGGAAATGCTATCGTAATGGTTTCAATTCCCACACTTCATTTCTCCTGGTGAGCTGTTTGGAGCCACAGCCACACTCAGCGTGATTTAAGGCCTCTCTCTGCACTGTACGTACACAGCTCTGCCTGTGCCTGGGTCTTGGCACCACAAGCATGGCCCCAGCTGGAGCTGCACTCACTGTTTCTCAAATCCAGACATTTACCTGCTTTTTCTGGCACCTTTGGAGATGTTCCAGTGGCTTTAGGCCTTTTTCTTTGACTGGCTTTGTCATAAAACCTGTTGCTAGGGCTTGCCCTGGCATCAGCCCATCAGTTTATCTGCAGTCTGAAAGAAGCATTGTCTTTTGTCTTTGGCAATGGCCACCTCAATGGCTTGACACAACTGGCTCCTTTGGGTTCTTCTGGGAGCTCTAGAAATCACCTACATATTTTGCCTCAGTACTATCCCCAAAGTAAATCCAGAGCTCTTGAAAATGAATGAAAGATTTTGAGAAGGATTGTGGTCACTACCTTCATGGTTCCACACATGCAGATACAGAAATACCCCTGGTAACAGAGTGAAAACAAGAGAGGCAGATGCGGTGATGCTGGAAGGGCATTAAGAGTTCTGGAGGGATAAAGCAGTTTATGGAAGAAACGAGGTTTAGAATTAAATTGGAGAGGCTTTTGAAATCAAAATGGTGCTGGAGGAGAGGTTAGGCCCTACTGGAGAAGCTTTCTGAGGTGAGCATTTAGCAGAATAATTAGGATCAAGTGAAGGGGAACATACTGAGATTGGATGGTGAGCAGCGCCATTTCGTTGCTGTGACTGAAGGAGTTAGTGTTACAGGAGGCTTTTGCCTATCGAAAAACCGGTCTCACAGATAAATTATGCCCTACTCCTCAGCACAGAGACGTGCTAAGATGATTTTGTGGTTCAATAGCATTCTCGTGTGGGCTGTAAAGCAATTGGTTCATAAATTATGGAAAATCACAAATTAAGAAATCACAGTTCACAAATGCTTTTCAGCATCCTCTGAAGACAGGTGTCACTGGGGCTTGATTTGGCTGTTTTGGATTGTACGTCCTTAAGCATCCTGAGCAGCCACTACCCCAACAGCACTTTTTTTCCCATCCAAAAATGTTGAAAAGGCTTCTTGGGGCAGTCATTGAGGGCTTCAGGGCATCTGAGGACTCACCTGGGGCAGTGGCTCTGCCTGAGACCCCACAGATCCCAAGCCAGAGCTCACATGCTGTGCACTGAAGGTGCACTGACTCCTGTGTACCAAGCATCAGGCTGTGCTCTGTGTGCCCAGTAGCATTTCAGGAAGCTAGCAAAGCCCTGGGTGTGCAGAACACACTGGATTTTACTGTGCATGCACTGCATAAGTATATACACAGAAGTTTTCCAGGATTTCCCTGTGGAAAATAATGGAAATCCTCCTGCTGAAAGTATTTTTTCTTGCACAAGCCATTCAAGTCTGGTTTTCTGTACATTAATTACATTTTAAGTGCATTTGCTGAAGCCTTGTTTTGCTGGGCTTACTAAGTTATTGCCAGGAAGATGCTTGTTACAGGCAATGAAATGTAAAAATTATTGGAGTCCAGAATATGGTTTTGTTCATTTTTAGCCTATGTATTGGCTAGATAATACAAAACCCAAGGGTTTAAGCAATTTCAGAGCTAATGTTTCTCAGGAATAGCACAATCCCTTTGTGAAACTGCTGCAGATATAGAACTGTGCCATTTGCCTTGACACTTAGTACCCTCAGAACACAGACACCATTTTCTGATTTCCCTTGTGTGCTTAGCTGATCCCCCGCTGGGATGGTGCTCACGTGGTGACTGGGAGCAGATCCTTAGCCCCTGCCAGAGCTGCAGTGACAGGACTGCTGTGGTCCAGGCCACCCCCTGACATCTGCTCTGCATTCTCTGGTTAACATCCCGCCATGAGAAAATGGCACTGCTGGAGAGGGTTGGAGGTACAGAGCTCCTTTTCAGACCTTGCCCACAGCAGTTTATGAAACACAGACAGAAATAAGTGGAGCCTTCTTACTGGGATGTGTCATAGTAAAGACTAACAGTGGCTAATTGCATCTTCTAGTACTTTCTTGATGTATGTCAGATGTAGAGACAGAGATTGGTATCATGCATTTATTTGGAGAAAAATAATACACGGCACTAAAGCAACATCAGAATCTGTGCATTTGCACTGCCTAGTTCCCACTACTCAGTCTCACTGTTTCCTTCCACCATCAGAACGTAAGAGACACGTGGTGTCTGCAGCACTGATTTGCTAACACACCCCTTCCAGAGGGCACAGGGCACAGCAGGTGTTTCCAGGTTCCCAGGTATGTAGGTTTAAGATCCAACAGGCTGAACCCAAAAAGGAAAAATAATGTTCATTCTGCCACACATTTCTGCATGTCTTTGTAACCTGTTACCCATGTACTTATATATTTTGGTGATGCCTGGTAGCTCTCCGTGTTTCCTAAGCAAGAACAGACAGTGACATTTTTCCACTGGCAGATAATGCTGCAATTAAGAACTAATGCTGATATGGCAAGTAATACTGGAGCTGGACTTTACCACACACTGCTCCCTGGAAACGTTTGCTCAAGAGAGGAAAAAAATTACCATAGGTTCAGACACAAAAGAGGCAAACATTTACTCCATAATGATACCAGTTTGGCTTTTGTATCTCCTGCAGCCTTTGCTTTCTGTTGGCATCTCTGATTGGGACTAAATGCCACTTACACAAATTTGCAGAATACTGCTCTACTGACCTGTTATGTATGTAGTAACGTCACCACCTGTCCATTTGCATTGCCCTTGTTAAACTTCTAAAATGGTAATTTAATAGAAGAAGGTGATATGAATCATCAAGGAATAATTTGAATTATCATCTGTAGATAATTCATTATGCACACATTTCTTGTGAGATCCTTAAATCAGCAGGGTTTCTTAATCAGAGACTTTAAAATTTTGTCTGTAACAGCTAGAGACTTGACCCATAAATCAGCAGCCAGGCCAACAGGTCCAATTCATGCTTCACATATTTTTCCGTGTGAGGAAGAGACACTCAATTACCACCAAGGTCACAGAAAAGGGGAAAACCCCTGTAACACAGAGTTGGTTTTGACAACTCCGGTGCTGGCAGCATTTTCTGAAAGCAGAGTGATTTGCAAGCGGAAGAGGAAAGCATGGCCAGCAACACTGCTGCAGGATTGCCGTCCTGACAGGGCGCTCCAAAGGAGCGCTGGTGCCACTAGAGTTAACACAATTCATCTTCCTCTGTCAGTGGGAGATAACATTTGCTCAAGAGAGACAATCACACTCTTTGTCCGATTTTATTAGCAAAAATAATTAGTGATTCTGATACAGCCTCCTTCTCCATTCTTCAGTGAAGAAAGCACATGGTTTGCATCCTTCCTTTTGTAGGAGGGAAAGTGTTTATGCAATTTATGGGAAGCATCAGGTCATGGCTTGACCATGGCACCCAGCTGTGGTGTAGAGTGCCCCGGGGCTGGGCAGGAGGTCTGCAGGGACAGGCTGCACCCGGCCAGCACTGCTGCTGAGGAGGGAGGGAGGGAGGGAGGGAAGCATGTGAGGGCCTCAGCAAGACCCACCACACTTCCTAAAATTAATTCACAAAGGAGTGAAGCCATCACCAGCAGGTCCATACACCTCTGTCAGTGATGTCTTCTTCTGCCTCACTGAGATAGATGTGCCAGGTAAAGGGGTACCAGGCCTGGCACAGCCAGGAAAAAAGGTGTTGAGCACAGCTCTCTAAAGTAGATTAGCCTATCTTATGATTTCATTCTCTTATTTTCACAAAATGATATTAATTTAGCAAACATATAAACCCCTGAAAACTTGAAAGGGAAGTCTAGGTTTATAAATCCACGCTTACCCAGCCAAGTAAATGCCCATAATCTCAGAAGTGCCAAGTTGCTGCCCTTTTCCCCTGAGGTGAACAGCACTGAGTATCTGGTGCCTCTGAAAGCCAGGTGATAAATGTCAGAGTTTTGCAAACTCTGGGCCAAGGGTTTTGCTAATCAATAGTCATTGTTCACATATAATGACCTGTCTAAGAGCAGCTGGTCTGTATGATGGATGCTTGTCTGATCCTGAAACAATTACTGGATTGGATTCAGCAAATCAAAACCAACTAATTAGTTCTATTAATACTTATTTGAACTAGATTTAGGGGGTTGGGCAGGGTTGCTTTTCACTTGCTTTTCTGTATTTTTCTTTCTGGCAGTGCAGGTCATAAAGTTCATTAGGGTTGAGAAGTGCCTGAATTCTGGTCCAGCTTTTGTTAACCAATGCCTGAGCAAAGCAGACCCTCAAGGAGAGCGAGGGGAATCAACTCTGCATTCTAGGAAAAGGGGATTTCTATGAAGAGTGATCCCACTAATATATCTTGGCAGCTACCCTACGCACTTTCTCTGTGCCCAAAATTTTCAAGAGTTCGGCAGATCTGAGTGCTCTTGAACTGAAGGAGATGTTATCTCCTTTTATGTTTTGTACAATAAAGAGAATACTTTTGTTTTTCCACAAGTAACAATTATTATTATTACTTGTATTTATAAGAATCATAAAATAAGCTCAGCTTGAAAATATGGCTGGCTTTTAAGCAGGAGCAGTTAAATTTTTGCTGGTGGCAAAGCTTTCTTTAAAATATTTGGGCTGTAGCATGTATGTAAAATCAGCCTTTCCATGTAACTAATTCCTCTTTTCTAGAACCTGGGAGTCCATTACAGGTGGTTTTCCAAGGTACCCTTGGATGATGGATTTTTTTTATCATGGAAAAGGGTGCAATAGAGAAAAGGAGACTGCAAACTGGCTGTGCTCCAGCGCCAGAATGAAACAACACCATGGTGCTATTTTAGCTTTTTCTTGGTTGCTATATGGTAATTTAATTGTGTTATTTTACTTCAGCATGCGATTCTATTCTTTCCAAACTCCAGCATGGGAGTCATAAAGAGGTGAGAGATTTATTTCAGGACTCAGTCAGTTTTGAACATGATATATTCAGCAAATGGGTATATTCTTGGCCAGAAAGCTGCAATCACGTCAGCAGGTAAGATTCATCTCACTGTCAGATGGTGGGGAGAAGATGTTTGATGTTTTGTAACGCAGGGACAAGTGGCTCCAGCATTCAGAGTGACAGAAGAAGGCATAAAGTTGTCAAGTTATCTTCCTTACTGCTCTGGCTGCGGTCAGCAAGAAGCCGCCTGTCCAGAAGCGAGGGTTTGAAAGATTACACGCAGCCCTGCAAACTGATGATGCCTGAATCTGAGCTCTTCTAGCTGAAGTAGCTACTTTGTACCAGCAAAGATGCATTTCTTGAAAAGACACTGCTGTATTTACTTTCCTTAGCTGGGAGACCATGTCAAATGAGCCATGGAGTGTCTTGCATTAGGTAAAGCAGTAAAACATTTTTCTCCTCAAGCATTATCATAGAATCATAGAATGGTGTGGGTTGGAGGGGACCTTTAAAATCCTCTAATTCCAACCTGGTTGCTCAAAGCCACATTCAACCTGGCCCTGAACACTCCCGGGGATGGGTCATCCTCATTATGTTGATTAAGGTAGTGATTTCTAGCTGTGTTTGAAAGGCGAAACGAGGTTGGGTTTGTTTGTTTGTGTTACTACTACAGGTATGTGTTTCCCTTCAGGCCAGACGCTGGAAGGACGGGCAGCACTCCCTTACCTGGAAACTGCGGTGAGAGAGCAGCATCGAGGCCGCAAAGCCGCGGTGTGAGACGCGCTTTGCCCGAAGCCGCGGCGCTCCCTCGCTCGCCCCTCGCCTGGGACGAGGGCGATGAAATCGGCTGCTTGTCTGCTACAGGGAGCACTTTCCGTGTTTCTCCCCCTCTGGCCCTTGGCAGTAAATCTGTACGTTTTACGGTCCTGGCGCCTGCGAACACTTCCCCTAAACGCCCCAGGGGCACCTGCGAGCCCTGGGTACCGGGCCCAGAAAGAGACAAACTCCGGTGGCTTTGCTTATTCCGACTTGCTGCGGGCTGTCCTCAGTCCCGAAGAGGTGTCATGATAGGCAGACCACAAAGTCAGCTATTTTTTTTTAGGCAGCTTTTCAAACTAACATTTGGAGAAAAGGCAACACGAAATGCAATTTTAAGGGTAGAAATCGGATGCTTTTCTGATTGCTTATCTGAGCCAGAGGACTGTGAGATGAACAGCCTCGGGCACGTTTGACCAAGAGGGCTCGGCTGCAGGAATGGGACTGTGTGACAGATTCCAGGAGAGAGGGACTCCCTCTCCCCTGCTGCCGTGTGTAAACCTGGAATTACTCCTTCTGCTGGCTAAAGAACTGCCTCTCTGGAGGAAATAGCATTTGTCATTACCAGGAAGGGATGCTGACACTCCTTTTTCTTAAGGCCGGCATCATTCATGTATGTGCAGTCGGGCTATCAGACCGAGCAGCCAGGTTAGCTTACAGAAGTAGAATCAGCACATTTGACTCAATAACATTATTTATCATTAAATAAATAAGTCTGCTAAAAATTCCCACTTCAGCCATCAGCAAAATATTTTACCTACTAACAAACAACCACATCCCACTGCTGTGCAGCATTCAGAAAGCATTAAGTCGGGCTATTAGAATTCATTAAATCGACTCAAAAAGCACAATGGGCATATTATCACATAGGCACACGCACTTACACGCGTACATTGTTCTCTGTCCAGGGAACACTCCCTGTCACCTTTCTCAGCAGTCACGCACACCAGGAGCTCCTTTGATTTTAATGAACTCCAGATTTTCCCGCAGCTACCCGTCTCCAGGGCTCTGCGGAAACCAAGGCTCAGGAACGCAGCTCATTCGGCTGCATTGTCACAACTTGTGTCGGCTATTTCAGTCTCCTACAATAGGCACTTAATGGCGTTGGAGAGCCTCGCCGCTACGTCGTGCGCAGATCAAAAGAAGTTCAAAAGCCTGCCACAAGTTTCGAGACTTAGTCCTGCTGGCAATAACATCGGTGATGAAATTGCAATTGTATTAGATGCAAGCAACAGCAGGCACCTTGGGTCTCATCCCGGGAAGTACTGAGCTGCTGCAGCCCTCAGTAAATCCGAGGAGAATAGCTCAGCAAAAGCACATCTTATTTATTATCAATATATTTACCAGGTAGTCCAATTAAACTTGACAGTGTGTTTATTGAGGCTTTCTGCCCAGTAGCAGCTGTACAGGTATCAGCCAACCAACCGTAACACAGCAGCAAACTGAGCAAAAGATGCCGGTGCCGGTCTCTTCATCATTTGAGCTGTACATTGTTCACAAAACATTGATACGAGTCAAATAAAGGTCATAGCACATCTATATCTAGCTTTAGGTGAAATAACACCAAAGCCTTTTAATGCTGACAATGCTTCCCAAAATTTATTGTGACCTTCAAGAACCTGAAAATATTCTGCACCATTATCATCTCGGGGTCAGCACACATTCATTATTCATTAGAAAAAGAAACTGCTGGGGTGACGGAAATCTGGTGGTTTAGATTAGCTGCTGAGATTTTTGATTTCCCAAATCATCTCGCAGGAAGGCAGCCAGGGGAGGGAGGAGGGAGCAGAGAGATTTCACAATTATCTTGTCTGAGTTAGTTATGCCTCAGCTTGCAGTACACCTGTGGCCATGGGCACTTCAATAACCAATTAGCTCTCATTTGATCTATTCTCTCCTCCCCAGCACCTTGTCTTTGAGATCACAACCCGATTAGACAAGCTTCTCTGTCTCATCTCCTCGGATCATTCATTACTTCACTTAAATCCTGATGCGTCTTTGACTCCAGAAAGTCCCCTGATGGGGTTTGTAGCTGGCAAGGTGCTGAGTGACTCTTGCACGGTGCTCAGCAAATGGAGAAACAAGGTTCCCCTCGTAGAGGGTACTCCACACCTCGCAGAGGGGTGACCCAATGGGGGGCAGTTTCAAAATGTTCCTCTCCAATCCATTTTTTTGTGCCTTCACCCACTAGAGAGTGATGAGTTCCTCTTTCCGCCACTTTTCCTTTCTGTCATTTCCCCAGCATGTTTTATGTCTAGCCATTTGATTTTTAAAGTCAGTAACTCACCAATTACAGTGTCTCCTTAGTAAAACTTAGATCTTGCCTCCTTTGTTATTTCACCAAAGCTGGGGCTCCTAGCAATGAATGTTAATTATACCAAAGGCAGTTGTTCATATTAACCTACAATGTCCTTAGCTGCTTGGCCGGGAGGTGGAGTTGTTTTTCCTGTACATTTAGAAAACATGCTTATACTAAGATTACAGAATTTCCACTCCATCAATCCCCTAATTAGGGTTTTTTTTCCTCTCAAAGTCCTGTACTAGGGTTTAAAAGATGAGATGGAACCTGTGGCTTCAGTCTTCAAAGGTGTTTATTCTATTTCTTATCTCAAGGTCTGACAGCAAACTTAGCATGTTAAAAAATACAGCTACAGGAACACAGAGGATCCAAGGTTGTTTTTAAACAATCAATTAACTCTTAAAGCATACTATATTTACAGTTTTGTACCAATAACTACTACCTATTCTAAACACGCAATTTCTACATCAAATCCATCCTACCAATGTCTCTGTGCCACCGTCACAGCAGAAAATGGAGTAGAAGAAGGAAAAGATGAGACAGAACCCAAAGTTCTCCATCTTGCTCTGATCTACTTCCATACTAAAAACCCAAAACTACAAATTTTCACCCTGTGACAAACTAAACTACTACTTATTTCAAATCTTAGTTGTTTTCAATTCATCCATGAGTGTTGGAAGTTTTTCTTATGGACTAAGGTTAAAGGCAGTGCTTTCCCAGGGTCTCAGCCAGGGTCTCAGACCCCCCAGGGCAGTTTGAGGGGTTTTCCATGTGCCCTGGACTCCAATACTAAGACTATTTAAATCAGGCAGATCCTGATGTGAGACAAATATAGGAAGTTCTAGGCTGAACTAGAGTGATCAGGGATTGTGGTTCTTCTGGAATGGCACAAAACCACATCTGGAATATCTTGTTCAGTGTATTTTTTTTTTCCAATTTTTATTGTATTATTCTTGAGTTCTTTTTAGTTTCTGTCTTTGTAGTGGAGAATTAGTTAAATGCATCTCTCACAAGAGCTTTTTGATTGCAAGCCCAATAAAGCCTATTGGACCATTTGTTTATACAAACCACATTATGGATAATAAACAAAACAAGGGTGTACAGTGGGTATAAACAGTTAAATCACTTTTCTGGAAAGGTACACTGAGACAGACACAGAAAAGAGAGGAGCAAGAAGAGTGTAACAGCACATTTTAAGAGAGGTAGCATGTAGCTAGGAAATTAATGAACTCCAATTATATTCCATTTTCTTTACTTTCTGTGTTGTATATTTTCTTGTTTAGGTCATTGTATGGTTCATTCTGCACCACTGTTTTTTAATTATTTGAGTGCCTCTTCAAAACATTTTTGCAGTAGATTTGCTTTCTGGAATAATTACTTAGCTATCTGTCAGTGTTCATGAATTCTGATGTTATTTTGTCTTGGAACCAGTAAAATACAAAAAGAATTTACACTGCTGGAATAAGCAGGTTAAGGAAAAAAGTAGCCTTTTGATGTATTTTAATTCAACGTAGAAATAAGTTCTTGAATATAAAACTAAATTTAACTCATAAAAACTGCAGGATGAAGTCTTATTAGAACTGAGTTCATTGTAAGCATAGTTTTAAGAGCATTCTCCTTTTCCAGACTCAATTTCAAGAAGTCACTGGATGCAATTTATATGGCTCAGCCCCATAATCAATCCCTCAGTAGGAGCCAGTAACTGCAGGTGAAAGCCTTAAAATGCTGCACGGGGCCTAATTTAAGTGTCCTGGAAGCAGACAGTGAAGGATGGACCTCGCCAGGTCTCAAACAGGCAGTGGCCTCTCCTGCCTTCCCAAAGGCAAGCCTGACTCTCCTCTTGCTGTCTCTGGCCCATCCCCACTTGTCGCGGTGCCTTCAGAGAGTGTCTCTCTGCTCGCCGGGCTAGCTCTGGCACCGGTGCAGCGAGTCAGGCACAGCTCCAGCTACAGATAACCAGAGCTGATCCTGTGGGTCCTGAGATCCGTCGACCCACTCTTCTTGGCACAGGTTGTGTTTGTGCGACGATCGGTGAAGAGGAAAGGAGTCTGGGTTGGGGGAGCCAACAAGTTTATTGGAAGGCCGTGCGTGGGGCCTTCTCACCTGAGGCTACAGCCCAGCCCAGCCCCGAACCCGGCTCGAACACTGACTTTTGAACCGGGGAGGGGAAAGGGGAGTGAACGAGGGAAAACTCAATAGGGACACTCCAAGGAGTGGCTCAGGGCATGAGGGACACCCTCGGGAGCCAACTCCTTTGGGGAGGAGGGGAATCACTCTTCATTGTGTCCAATCACTCGATAACTTTCACAGAGCTTTCCAGAAGCTGGGTCGGGTTCCTGAGTGACAGGCAGCTCACCAGAGGGAGGAGCAGGGAAAGGACACATCCAATTTCTGTGGAAACTGGGGAAGGATACATTGAGTGACAGGAGAGAGAGCAGGGAACAACCATACACCCCCAGGGGGTGAATAGAACAAACCATTTTAACATATCAAATAAACATAAAAAATCCACACTGCTACACCCAGTCAGGTGCCTGGCCACAGGGGGCAGGTGACAGGCACTGTCTCTGCTTCCCATGCCAGCAGCAGGGTCCTGCCGGGTCAGATGCACCCCAGTAAAAGAGAACTGAGCCATCCTCTGCAACACCCTTTGCTTGCAGCTGGATTTTCAAATATGCTCAGGAAAGGCCAGTAAGCAAAAGTCAATGCCTAAATGAGTGAATGATGCCTAAAAAACAAATGAGCTGCTTGCACATATTTTTTATATAAGGGTCTAATGAATCAGGTATCTGAAGTCCATGAGAGGCAAACAGGAGCGCTCTGGTGTTATGCGGTGCAGACACAGCCTGGGACTTTCCGAATGGGGAACTCCAGGCAGAGCAGCTGTCCCCAGCCAGCAGCACACCCTGCACAGGGCTGACATGCACAGAAAGCCTCAGTTTGTCCAACAGGACACCAGGCTGCTGGACCCCAAATGTGCCATTGAGCACCACATCCTATATCCTGCTTATGAAGAGGTTTCACCAGCAGGAAGCCAAGTTCTGTGCCCAAGGCTAAATGAAAAGGACTTTGGCTGTAAAATGCTGGGATGAGACAAGCCAGAGCTGTGGGGTGAAGCCAGCAGTGAGCACCCGCATCCTGCAGCGCCACTCCTGGGTCAGGGTCCCTTGGCTCCCCAGAATGGTTACTGCTGTCACTGCCACGCCAGCACACACTGATGTGAGTCCTGCCACTGGGAGAGGCAAGTCCTGGAAGAGGACACCAAGATGACCTGCCCTTGGAAAAATGCAATTTAATGGAATTTTGGCTCCAAAGTGTGGATCAAACTTACCTGAGCCAATGACCAGCTTTTTTGAGTGGTCCTTTGAAGATTTATGAATTCAAAACAACAAGCAAAGCAGCCAATGAACATTCTGGACATGATTTTGACTTTACCCACACTATTTTCTATCCTAGTATATTTCTAACTCATATTATATTAAAGCTGTTTAGTGTTACGTTCATTATAGTGTCTTTCATCAGAATTTCTCTCTTGGGTATGAAGAGATAATCCACATGACTATTTTTTCCCATTAAGGGCCACATTAGTAAGTCCATTATTGTATTTTAATTGATGTTATTATAGCACATTAAGTACTTTGACATGGGTTAGAGATAGTTTGTTAATAACACTATTACTAAAATACTAAAAGCTGTGTTTCTATTCTGGTTGATGTCGAAGCTTTCAAAATTGTTCTCATTCTGTCACATAACTTGGGAACACAAATCTGGCATTATCCTACTGTCTTTTATAGTGCTTCTAACTTCCCTAATAATCTGCTGTTTCAACAATGCCCCTATATATCACTGAACCAGTGGTGACACAGAGGAATGTATCACGTCTGGTTACAGTCATTGGCTGTGTCAAACAAAGTTTTATCCTGTCTAGGAAGTCTGAATTACTTCAGCTTTGCTATTTACATGAATAATGATAGAATAACTGTTGGGATGTTTTTAGAATTTACTCTTGGCAAATTTTGGGGCTTACTTACAGTCTGTTGTGTTTTTTCCAGTATGTTTCAGTTGCCTTTGGGTCTCCTACATCCTCAGCAGAACTGCAAACACTTTTATCATCATCAAATCCTTTCCAGCAACACCCTGCATGATTTAACAGACTGAATTTGTCAGCTACACTATCTCTGTTTCTATTCATCATGGACAAATTTGCAGATTTCTGTGCCATGTTCCAGGTTAAACAGAATTAAATAGCAAAAAGCACAGGCACCTTCCTAAAAAAAAAAAAAAAGAAAAAGAAAAAAAGGAAAAAACCACAAACAAACAAATACAAAAAAACCCACCCACCCCTGCAAAACATACACACACACACACACAAACAACTAAGGAAACTGGTTTACAGTGAAACACAGTAAATGAGGAGCTTCTGATTAATATGTGGGTAGAGCTTTCTTTCAGGATAAGACCTTACTTCAAAAGACTATAAAGAAACATCTAGTAAGAATTGCCTCTGGTATAAAGCAAAAAAAAGGTAACCATTTAAGCTTATAGTCCATACTTAGGCTTGGGCCTCAAGCAGAGATTATATCTTTACTATTTGACACCATAAGACATTCCTGGGCACTGCACTTGAGCAGGGAGGCTTTTGAAACATGACAATGGCCTCTGGGACAATTTTTGTCCACGGTAACTTGTTTTCTCCATACTCCATATCCTCATGACACATGTTGCATGTGACTACCCTGTTTAGGAGGCCAAGAAAGTCCAACAGTGTGGATGTAGACTCTTCTGCCAAAGAACTTTGGTTCTGAACGCACTAAATTTACTCACGGAGATGTAGCCAGCTAGTCCCATTGAAATGATGGTCATTTTTATCCACCACTCTTTTAATGTTTTCTGCAGAAGCTCAGAGACAACCTATTTTCCAGCCAGAATGTGAAAGACCATTCCCATTAGCTTCAGTGAGAGCTGAATCAGGTCTCAGAGGCAGAAAGCTATGGAGAAGTAAAGCAGTGAGGAAAACAATTTTTTTTTTTTCTCTATGAGACTACCAATCCAAGAGTTCTATTCTTGAAACTCACACAGATCACATAAGTTTCTGAAAGTCTGGAGGTGGCTATCTGAATTGGATTACACCCCTCAGCCCAAATGCTGCAAACCAGAGTGATGCAGCTTGTTCCCGTCTCTGGAGTCATGGTCAAGCCAAATGCAGCCCCTACACCCAGGGGCTGTTTCGTGACCACTGGTGGGGTAGGGTGGACACTGGGACTGCCCTTGCCTTGGAAGAAAGCAAACCAGTGGTGAAGGCTTATTTCATCATGTTTTCCTGGGATTCTGCTAAAAGCTTAACCCTTCCCCTGGGTTAGAAAGAAGGAAGAAATTAGACAAGAGGGAAGTCTAATTCACACCATGCTGGGAGCTTTCCTTCACTTCTTAAGGGCCATGGTGCATTTTCACAGCTCTCTGCCATATGGCAAGCTTGATGTGCAATGACCACAGTGTATGAAAGCCCTTAACTATGTGAAACAGATTAATTAAACTTGGCATTTGTAGATAAAGCACATTAACAGCTAGTTGGTTGCACAGTTTTATGAACTCTCTGTCACACACTTTTTCTAGGCATAGGTATTTAATCTAAATCTGTAAGGGAAACATTACTCTTTCAGGCTTTTATCTTTTTCAGATGAGTGTTTCTCCTGTTTTGCTATGTGAATGTTTTTTCCTTTTTCTCAGATGATTTACTCCTCCCAGGGAAGCCTTGAAGGGTATGAGGGCAGAAGCCACTGTGACTACTGATGCCAGCGCTGAATGGGTTGGTTTGATTGCTTGGTTGTTTTTTTAATAAAAATAAAACTGACTGAAAACAACTCTCAAAAATCTTTTCTAGGCAGTATGGTGTGCAGGAGTCTACAGCCTACAGCTGCATTGATGTGACCCACAGGCATTTATGGCAAGCAATAAGCTTCCTTCTTTACCCAGGTTTCATATTTTTATGTCTGGAAGACAACTCCTTTTGACTTCTGAATAAACTCTGCATTTTGTATGCAGGTATTTTGCTAATCCAGCTGTTTTCACTTCCCTGCAGAGAAATTTCTTTTTGGATCCTCATGATGACCTTCCCAACACCTTCAGAGCTCTTTTTTCCTGTATTGCAGCACTGGACTCCAAAAGCCTCTCAGTTTTAATTCTTGTTCTGCTAGAGGGGTCTTCTTTACTATCAGGAGGTCAATTAATACTCCAATGCTCCATTTCCCCACAAACATCAAGGGATATTGTGGTAATAAGTGGAAGTTTTTGACAGAGCTCTCATTAGCAGCAGTTTCATTAAAATGTTATTAAAAAAAAAAAAGGGCTTTGTAGCTGATATTAGCAAAAAGTATTTTATGCAGAGGAGACAACAATTCTGAAAGAAAAAAAGTCCAAACCTGCTAGGTGCAATTTCCCCTCTCTTCTGGACATAAAAAGCTGTTCTCTCTGTTTCAGTGCTCTGCTGACTTCCAAAAACCTGTGTGACCCCAGGAAGCACCCGCTACATTGGTGTAACAAAGTCATTGAGTTCTCCTTTTTTTTTGTGAAAGATATTTACATATCTAAAATCCCTAGTCCCTGTGGCAATTTGTATCCCTCCTCTGCTCCCTTCTTTTACCCACAGAGGGTGAGAAACTATTATACACCCCCTCCAGGACCTATGGGACGGCCGCTGTGCTGGGAGAGACGCGTGTGAAACACAGGGATCTCTGCCTCTTGAGCCCAACATCAAACTCTCCATGGATCTAACACAGGACACAGGAGCTAGAGGGACAGATTGCTAATCTCCCCAGCAGCATGTGCTGACTGCAAAACAGATTCAGAAGTTGCAGTAAGCTGAAAGGAACTGAGGAAGGAAGGAAATGAAATCAGAACTGTGCTTTTTCTAGTCTTTTCTATCTTCTTGAGTTGTGCTATGTATAACAATAGTACCTAGCAAGTCCATGAGCAGAAATTAAAATGGCTGATGGAATCCTCGTCACGTCTATGATGATCTTTAATACCCAAATTAATAGCTGGGAAGCATATCTTGGTAGACGGATACTTAAAAGCTGTCTCTCCCCAAAGAGGCATCCGGCCTCCTCTATGAGCTAATCCATTCCTGCTAAATTATTTGGCAAATGAGACTTTGTTTGCACCCCAAAAGGGCACTTTCATGGTCCTTCTAAAGACCCTGAAACTTGGTGCAGCTTGCACATACTCACTTGCATTCCAAGTTTTTGGGATTAAGATCCCCACATCAGACACACAGTGTGAAAAGAGGCTGGCTTAAGGCAACATGAGCCAAGGAAAATGTTAAAAACAAACTGCTGCTTGTGTTTCTTGCTTTTGTGTTTCCTAAGGGTCACACATGACCTTTTTTTTTATTTGTTAATAATGCTCCTGCTTGTGGAACTCTGGTGCATTTATACATCTCATGTGATTTGGTGGGTGCTCCATTCTAGTATGCCTGAAGATGCAATGCAAGATCCTCTCACTTTCACCATTCAAGGACTGTAATATTGGTGTATGACCTCATCAGCTTCAGGTTCATCATCCTCTTGAGAAAAGCAAAGGGCAATTCTGTCAAGAAACAAGAGGGTCACTGTGTGGAGCAGCGTGGGCCTGACTGCGCCCTGAGCAGTACAGGGAAAGTTTTTATGAGATGGCTGGGAGCTGGACAAGGGAAGCCTCCAGAGAGATTCATAGCAGCCTTCCAGTACTTGAAAGTGTTTATAAAAAAGATGGAGGGTGACTTTTTACATGGGTAGATAGTGATAAGACAAGGGGGAATGGTTTTAAACTAATGGAGGAGAGATTTAGATTAGATGTTAGGAAGAAATTCTTTACTCATAAGGTAGTGAAAGACTGGAATTTTTAATGTTGCCCAGAAATGCTGTGGATGCCCCATCCCTGGAAGTTCTTAAGGCCAGGCTGGATGGGGCTCTGAGCAACCCGGTGAGTGGAAGGTGCCCCTGACCATGGCAGGCAGTTTGGAACTGGATGATCTTCCAGGTCCCTTCCAACTCAAACCATCTGATGATTCTGTAATTGTCTGATTTTCTTTTCTCTCCCCCACTCACTTATTTATTATTCTCCCTCCTCCTGTGTTACTGGGCCAGACAGCCATTCCAGCAGCATCAAGCTGGCCCCTGAGAGTGACTGGGTGAAGGAGGAACAAGGAGCTGCAGTTGCACCAAAGGCAGCCCCACAACTGCCACATTTTCACACTCAGTGCAGTGCTCTTTTAATTGAAAAAGGGGTCCTGAATGGGTCTGGTAACCTGCTCAGAGCCTGCTTTTAAAAGGTACTGAGTGCTGACCCAAGACCCCCAGATATTTTCTCATTCCCTGGGTTTTGACTGTGGCAGGTCTGTGCTCCTCAGGAGCTGCTTGGGTTTTACCACCTCAGACTTTTAGGTACAATGCCCTGACAGAAGTCAGTGTAGCAGCCAAGTAACAAGAGGCACAAATAATATTTTCAGGCTTTGCAATCAGTTATTAGATTTTGCTTCCGACAGCCAGTCAAGAGGGGTATTGTTTTGAGCATTTTAAAGTATCAACCATACCCCTCACGGAGCAGCTTCTTCTCCTTCAGCACTGGACATGCATTGGGACATCTAGAGAAAATCCCTGCTTTTTCTGCACAGCAGGAGAATATATTGGATTGTGAGGTGGTAGAATTTGATGAATGCAAAAAGAAGAATGTGCCTTAGATATTATATATTAATGTGTTTAAAAGTAGTCTTCACCTGACAGCGTACACAGAAGCAGCAGGAATAAACTCTAACATTTCTGATTTCTGTGCTGGTCAGTTTTTGTGTGCATGAACAGACAAGCTTCCCATCAGATCATCTGATCAGTATGGGTCTTTACTAACCCTCCTGTTTATAAAGGGATCCTCCTTTCTTGACTTTCTGCTCTATTCACATGCAGAAATTCATTTATAGGGCAAAATGGCCAGAATGTCCTTTTACTGTAACTGAATATGGACTTTCTTCAGGCCACTTCCTTCAAAACTTCCTTAAAATCCTCTTATTCAGAGGAACCAATTTCTGAGGTCATGATGCCCTGACTTGTTTTGCTGTCCTGACCCAGCTAAAGGGAGGATAAAATGAATTCCAGTATATTTATGGTGCCCGTGGCAAATCCTGCAGAACAATGAAAAAAATTCTGATAAATATACATGCCGTTCCAGCTTCTTGCTATATTCAAATATGTAATGACAGCTGAAAGATATTCTCTGACTGCAACTGTACTGAGCCTCTTGGCAGCTGGGGGTGGGAAGCACCAACAAGACTCAGCACCCGAGCACATGCACCAGGACAGAATCAGGTCCCAAACACGTGCCGCCCTAACAGAGCAGTAAAAGACAGAATCTCTAATCAGCTGGATTGGTATGTCTAGGCAGTCTTTTGAGGGATACCAGAGACTGATGGTGAGATCAGACATCACCAATATCTGCGCAGATGCTTGCAATTTCTGACAATACAGGTTCTGAAGGCATTGCTTTGGGGCATCAGCATGAATGCATCTTGTGGTTAAGCAGGAAAATATAACAAAATGTTTAAGATCCTGTTTTCCTGCAGATATGCAGCAGCCTGCCTCAAAGTAATCACTTCTCAAAATCAACTGGTGATAGAAATTATTGCATTTAGCGTTTGCTTTGTTTAAACCTCATCCTGGGAAAGAGTAAGAGGATTTGGATAAAAACCTAAACCTAATTAATCTCTTAGGTTTTATGCTTCCTTAATTTGACTTTATTTTTAGTGTATTTTACAAATTAGGTCTTTTATCTAGGAAAGCTAAGCTTACATTATTTTGCTATCCCAGTTTGTATGAATTGCCAAGGTTGGATGAGGCAGTCCACAGGTCTGTAATGCCATTCAGTTGTAGCAGGTTTTACAGTATCCACCCTGAAGCACATACTACTCATGGCATTTTCCTACTCTAAAGTATCACACTTGGAATTGCCCAAAAGAGAGCACTTTTGACTTTAAAAAGGGGGTCTATAACTATTCTTCCTGCCTTGGCTGTTTGCTGAATGGGTTCTTTTCTTTCACACATGGTGAAGACAATGCTTAGCAGTTGAAGTCACTCACTGTACACCACGTTTGGATGCAATATTCACTAAATCCTGAGGTGAACAAATTCCCAGGTAAGGAATAAAACATTTCTTAAATGCCTATATACACAAGGGTAGTGATATTTTTCCAAAGATCTAAAAACAAACCAGGATATAACAGGAGGGCACCAAACCCATGGCAAAATGATTAAAAATATAGCAGCAAGAATGCATGGCCCTGCTGGCATCTGTGTCTGTGCTTGTGACTGGTAATGCCCATGGACATGTGGCTGCCTCACCTCCAGCATGTTCATTAGTACATTCACATGTCTCATAAAATTTTATCCTATTTAATACAAATTGTCCTTCTGTTCCCTTGTATGCTTGTGTGCACGGAGGCATCACCACAGAGCTGGCAAGAGGCAGGTCCAGAGCCTGTGCCAGCCATTTCTCTGCTGCTGGTGGGCAACGGGCAGAAAAACTGTAATATATTGAAGGAATAACAAGGGTACATGCACCATCACACCTTCTAGTAGCAAGAAGCCACTTGTTTTTCAGTTCATTTTCTAGTTGCTTACAGCAAACACAGCATCACGTGCACCCTTTTCTCCTCTATTTGCAGCAATGGAAGCCTTCAGGTGCTCTGCACCACCTTGCACTCATCTTGATTAAGGGTTTGCTCTCTCCATAGAGGGCCCATCACTAGCCCATTCAACACAAGTTGTCTCGGACTTTAATTCATTTAATTGAACCTATTTTATTTTATTTTACTGCCTCCTGTGATTCTTCAATCAAAAGACAGCTTTTCTGCTTTCTGAGGTGGTGCATACCTTCAAAACCAGCATTTAGGAAAAAACCCACATTACTTTCAATGGCTTCATTGTGTTTTACTGTAAATCATTGAGACATTTTTCAGTCCTTCTAAACTGGTCTGCTGCTGAACCAGTTCCGCAGACATTACCTATCTGTGCATACACTGTCACAAGAACACCAGCCATCAGCTGACACTGTTTCCATTAAGAAGTTTGAAAAGCTGCCATTTTTTCTCTCTGCTTCAAAGAGAACTCAGATGAGCAGAAGCCAAGCAGTAAATCTCAAAAAAGAGCTTTGTCTAAAGCATCACAGTAACCCCCATGCTAACAACGAATGGAGGTAGTTAACTCCCAGATGAGCCCAAATCAATAAGTCAAGGATGAGACTTGTGAGCATCGACAGCCTCCTTCCCCCAGTGGCTGCAGCACAGGAGCAGGCAGGAGGAGGGTTCTGAGCAGGGCTGGTCCGGAATATCCTCCCTAAATTTATTTCATCCTTATCTATGCCTCTTGCTGCAGCAGGGACACTTACGGCACCAACCAGCTAAAGCAGACAGCACAGAGGAAACAGAGTCTTTCCCAAAGCAATAGGTCTGCATCCTCCCTCACCGGGCTGTAGCTATAGAAATTGTGGGAAGTGCGACAACGTTTTTTTCAGAAATGTTTTTCTACAGAGCCAGCACTGAAAAAACTGTGTATGATACTCAGTTTTTCACAAAACCTCCATTGATTTCAATGGCCAAGGCTCAACAAAGTGCCTACGTATGCCCTTAATTTTGGCCTATTCTGTACCCTGGTAAAACAAACGGGGAAAGAATATCTCTGCTCCACAGAAACCAAACCTTTACTAACCTTGCTCTGCAGATGACTGTGTTTGTGGGCAGTTTGGCTAGAGTCTGAACACAAGGAAAGAATAGAGCATTTTCAGCTGGAGCCAGCAGCTGAACAACACAGGGATAGATGACGGGGTGCTGAATAATGTATGCTGAAAGAAGAATGGAAGTGAAATATTGGATGCTCAGCACTTATTTAAATTTAAAAAATCTTATTAAAAAGCAGGCAAAGAATGTGGAAAAGTTATAGAGAAAATGTAAGTCCACATTTTTATTTCCACATAAATGGCAACATTTCTTAAGCCATTTATACTGATGCTTAAGACTAAAACTCCTTGACATTACTTTAAACAAGCAGGCAGGCTAATCAAACTGACAACAGGAGCTATAGCAGCAGTTTGCTGGGAAAAAAAGCCACTCATTATAGGTCTTTGTACAAACACAATCCAGTTACATGAACTTAATACAGGGAGAAAACCTTTAGAAAGAAATAATTTTATTCTGGAAAGGAACTGTGTCACATAAGTCCCACTTCCAAATGACTGTAAGTGCCTTTCTGTCAGGATTTCTAATTTTCAAGGAGTTCTAGTACTATTAAATTTGCTCTTCATCCAGACACGTGATTCCCTTCATGGGAGGGCACAAGCAGAAATCAGCCAAAGACCTTGCTGGTTTTAAAAGATAGCAGTTTTGATAAGGTTCAGTACAATTTCTATTGACACTGGTTTTCTGAAAAGGGTGCTGTATGTGAGCACTGTGAGCAGGAGGAGTGGCTCAGCACCAGGCATTTAAATGTTGCCATCCACCTGACTCACACGCACAATCTGAGCATTACTTTTCTGGCTCCCTTTCTGTAGTTATGTGATGACACACTAATTGGATGAGGTATAACATCAAAATATGTGAGCTGCACATCAAATCTTGATGCTTAAAGCACCAAAATAATGGTCTCCTTTTCAAGCAGAGACACCAAAGTCCTGCTGAGCCACTGCAGTTTTGGAGGAGATAAGAGCGTGGCAGAGCTTCCATCCTTTTCCACACAGCAGCTCTGAAGTTGGTCTTCTCAGATCCTTTTAGATTAAGAAGGAATTTGTGGAAGGAGAATTGAGGGGGAGTAGCAGTCACTTAGATTTAATCTGACTTTTGGTATGCAACACTAGAATGTTAAGATAATAGACTTTGCTTTTTCTTTTTTTTTTTCTAAAATTCACAGAAGTTGCCTTGGTCTCAGTTGCCTTGGTCTCATTTTTTTTCTTTTTCAGCCAGGCTCTTCGCTGCAAGGTAAGCTGACTTGACTCTGTGAATTGAAAGGCTGGAATTTCTTTCTCTGAGGAAGTGCATGTCTCACCAGCTGCATAACCACGTGAACCCCATGGCAGCCCTCCGAGGGCATGGCAGGGCTGACAGCAGCCCTCCCTGCAGTACAAGGAGGTGCAGATCTGAACTAACAGGGGACTCTGCTGTGACACACACAGCTGTCCAGGCACCCGAACTACTGACATTGATGGGGGAAACTGCAAATAAAAATACTTGGCAATTACAGATTTTGTGAATTTAGGCCCTGTTTACTCAACTTTTCCTTAAATCAAGTTTCAGATTGGAAAAATGTGCCAAATACGGTCATTTTTGTCATTTAACACGTTGTGATTTAAGAACATTGAAAAATCCCCAAGGCATGTCATGCCAACTGGGTGCTTTCAACAGCTGAATACATCTGAATACCACCTCTGTGTGTGTTTTGGAAATAGGATGACATGAGGCCATACTGATGTTTATTTTATCTGAGGATATACACTTAATGTGAGAAAAAAAAAATTCCCATGGCAAAGTCCAGACATACCCATTTCTTGTACACACTTAAAGGAATTGGAAGTCTCTTAGAGAGATTAACTGGTTTGTGATAAACTCTTGTTCAAAAATCTAAGGTAGAAAAGACAGACATGTTGTGAATTATAACATGTCCTCTTTCTAAATTGAATTAACCTATGTTCATTTATTTTTTTAGTTTCTGGTTTGGTTTTTTGGTTGTTGTTGTTTTTTTTTCTTTCACTGAAAAGCCATAGGAAAATCAAAAGACCTGTCTTTAATAAAACTTGTGATGATTTGTTATTTATACTATAAAAACATATTAATGTTTGTTGAAAATGCTTTCTCTGCAGATAAACGAGTCCCAACAACTGTATTCTTGGCTCAGGACAGAACACAAACTCTTTACACATGCACACACAGTGAAAAGATGAAAATTTTCCTACTTTGTTTCCCAATATTTGACAATTCTGAAGGCATGAATATTTGAGCACTGGACTCACAGACTAAGTAAACAAAGCATAGGGGAAATCTTGATTCCCTTACAGTTGTTGTGTTATAACCCCTCCTGGCTGACCTGATCATTCTTTGTCATAACCTTATATTTAATTATGATCCAAATAATTACTTTGCACTAAGCATTGCATAAACTTCTTATTAATCTATTCAGGGCATTAGAAGCAATTCCTGCATAATCCGTATTTATCAAAGTTACCATGAATAAAAAGCAGGACACTTTAAAACACTGGCTGAAATTAAGGAAGCCTGGAGGCAGTGCTGCTCTGCAGCTGTCCATGCACCCTGCTGGTTTATGCCGGCTCTGAGGTGTCCCCTGGTGGTTATGACAGCAGCAGGACCGGCCACTAACTGGCCAAATCTTTCCTGAGAGATCAGATCAAATGCCCCAAAATGCAGAAAATGGATCAGTTTAGATGTAGGTAAAACATAAGATACTTTAATTAAACAACAACAACAAAAAAAATGAAGAGGTTTTTATATGATTATTATTTTTTTTCTTTCCTTATTACATGGGGAGTTGCACACCCCTGCGGGTTTTCTGTGTCATCTAACACACCCCTTGCCTTGTCAGGGACCTAGTGTGATAACCTCCTCTTTTTCTGAGCCACATTACACCTGCTTTGGTTATATTTTGCTTCAGTATAGGAAGTACTGGCAAATACTCTGTGCCCTGCAATGTTTAGGTGTTTGCAGTATGATACAAACCACATTCACATTACACAATGAACAGCCCCTAGAATAGTTTGCAAGGGTCATGGTGCTCCCTTTGCAGTCAGCATTCCCCCAAATATTTCCTTGCAGAAGCTAAACTTTATGATCTTGCCTTTTGGCACATCCTGTGCAAAGCTATGCTTATTCAAACATACACTTTTTACTGCACTATTGATGCTCAAAACAGTAAGAACATAATATAACCTGTAGTACAGCAGAGGAATTGCAGGTCAGAGATGTGAAGCCCAGTCTTACTGATACTTTTTACAGAGAAAATCTCTGTAGGGTAAACATTTTCTGGGTTAAAAGCAGAAATGGAATATGAACAGAAAGACAGAATAAATCAGCATCTTAGGAATACTTGACAATGTGACCTTTGTTCTGTTTATTCTATTGACACTTGGTTCCTCACCTCTAACTGCAAATATGTATCTGAGGCTTGAGGGGATAGTAGGATATAAAGTTTTGATTTGAGTTCATATGGTATGGCATGCCAAGAGAAATACAGCGCTCAGGTCATCTATCTCAAATTAATGCTGATAAAACTTTTATGTACTTTCTCTGAGGCTTATGTGTGCTCTTATGTCAGTGCTAGTGGAGAACCATGTAGCATCAAGTGGCTACATCACACTGCCATGATTCTGTCTCTGTTTCAGATGTTTTGGGCACTACTGCCCTGGAAGCCACAAAAAGGATGCACCAAATCAAAATGCATGGAGCTATGAGTGTTTTGAAGTTATTATTGAAGTAATTTTTTTATCTCTTCACTTAGGACCCGAATATTTTTATTTCTCCCAGGCCATGTTGTCCCAGTTGGGCAAAACACTGAAAAGGAAGGAAATCTCCGATAAAGGAAATCTCAGTGGTGGAAAGCAAAATATGCAGTGGTGCTTTACTACGTTATTGTGGGTGGCACTGGGACAGACTGACACTGAGGTGCAACCTTACCTCAGCCCACCTGCAAACCCATGGCACCAGTTCTGCCCTGCTGCCGTTCAGAGGTGCCTGGCCAGGAGCAGGGAGTCTGGGCACGCTACAGGTAGTAGTGTCCCTCTGACGCTGGATATTCAGGGCATAATCCTAACAATTCTTTACTAGCCTTAAAGGGATGGAAACAGGGGGTTTAAAGTTTGAGAACATATTGAATTTAACAGCCACACAGACATTTTTAGAATTAGAAATAAAATTTATATATTACATAGATAAACAGAAAGTATCTCTAGTAGTTGTACTTGAAACCTTGTGCATTTTTAAACTTTTTTTAATAGCGACAGACTGAATATTGATTTTTTTTAAATGTGGGGAAAGAAAGTGATATGAGAGAAAGAGAAAAAAAATTAAAATCGGTAATGAAAATAAGCCGTTTAAATGTGCTGAGTCCTTGAAAATGAGAGTGAATCCCAGAGAAAAAGAGTCACAGATAAAGGGCAGGTGCATAAATCATTAGCACATTAATCTATGCAATAACTTCATATTTACTGTAGCTGTCTGAGGAAGCTTAATTTATTCTTCTTCTTTTCACAGAATAACAACAGTTTTGGCCGGAGGTCTTTCTAATCAGTTATCTGCATTTGATTTAAGTGATTTATCCAGGAATACGCTCCCTGATAAAAAATGGCCAGCCCCATTTCTCCTCCATTTTTAATACATTTCTTTAAAGGAAACTTGTCTCTGTGAAAAGACCACCCAGGAGGGATTCAAAACGACAAATACTAGAGTTGTCAGGCTTACCACCCTCCCTTGGTCTTTCCCATTTCACTCTCCCCCAGCTGTTTTCCCTAGTGGTGTAATGAATACGCCAATTGATTTTGGTTTTAGTACAAGTTCCTTGCAACTGCTGTTTTTAGGTATGAATTGGTCACTGAAACCCAAGGTCATCATTGTGCCTAGCAGTCCTTCCTCTGGTAATGTTGCCAGACTTAAATATCTTTTTCAGATGCGTTTAGTAAGCTTTAGCATTTATAACAAAAATTTCAAGACTCGAGGCTTGCTTTGAGTTGTCCTTATTATTGATTTTTAGCTTAAGTCACTGTGATCCAGCTGTTTCAGGGAATTAAGGGAAAGTGTTGGTTGTAAAAAAAAGATGAGGTATGACAGAGAGGGTCATGCTGGTGTCAGCAGCATGCCCTGATAATTGTCAGGGAAATCTACCCACTCAAGTGTTGTAAGTGGTGAGCATTAAAAAAGTAGAATTTGTTTATAGTTGACAAAGACTCATTAGGGTGTCGACAGTGAATTTTCCAAACATGATTTAAACATTTCTGAACAGTCCCTAGCAGCAACTAATTAAACTTTTAAGAAGTGGAAGAAGGGAAGAAGAAAAGAGAAAAACAGAGTTAGAGAAGAAAAATCTGGATTACCACCAGGGTTCCAGTGCTGTCTCTGGTCCAGTTCCTCTGGATGACAGGTACACACACAGCCCCCTCAGTTGTGCTATTTGTAGCATATGCACATTTTGTTATTCTTGAACCTGGAAGGCTGTGGTTTAAATTCCCCTCCTCCCTGTCAGAGACGCAAATGCAATGCTGTCTCAAACTTGTTTTTAGAGATAGTTACCAAGATAAGGAAGTGGTCCCCAAAAAATGCTGTCCAGCCTCCACAAGACTCTCTTTTCTAACCCCACTTTGTCTCATCAGTATGGTAACACTCCCTTTCTCTTCTATGAAGTGTTTGAGACATTAATTCCTTCAAGTTTACATCAACTCTTTCATGTTCTCAGTCTCTCACAAATAGCACATCCATGGTGACCCAGTATGCCCAATTTCACTTGCCACCACACAGCTGAGAACTCCTGAGTCTTAGTCTACTCTCAGATTTTCTTTTATTGAGGACAAACCATTTTTCACAAGGATTCAGAAACATCAAATAAACCCAAAAGGAAAATAAAACACAGAAGAGAGTTGGGCAGCATACAGACTTCATAAATGTTTTACATCTTGCCTTGTATTCCTCTTTAATTCATTGGAAACCATGCTACAGCCTCAAGGTGTCAGGGAAAAGGGAACACACTCTGCAGCTACATGTATGATTCCTCATAAAAGGAAGAATTCTTCCTCCAGAAGCTGATCCAGCATACTGATGTGGTCCAGAAGGAGAAGGCAACCAGACATCACTGGCAGCTTACAAAGGTTTTCAGAGTTTGGCACTCTGGTTTCTGTCAAGAGATTGCTTAAATTAGGGGCGAGCACACATGACATTCTTCAGAGGTGCACAGCACAAAAAGCACTGGCAGCACCTTTTCACAGAAAAACATGGACAGCACTTTAGGACTGGGGAATCCTCTTGTCTGGATCAGGAAATCCAGGCTATTCTCACTGACTGCTCTCTGCCCTCAGTGGCTTCTCACCCGTGAAACTGAGGCAATACTGCCTTTTGGCAAAGTGCTTTCCACATGGAACTGCTGTGAAAGAGTGAGTGATTACTATTTATTGCTATCATGGTTCATACGCCTGAATTGGGGAACCTGAGAAATGAACACATGGATGCCTGGCCAAGGAGAAATCTGAAGTGCACCCTTATTTGGACCTCCATTCATGATATGGGGCTTGGGAGCTGTGTCCAAACAAACTCATCCTAGAGTTTCAGAAGAGTTTGTGTAGCAGTTGGCCTCAGCCTTAATCCCTGATAATTAAGTGAGGCATTTTTCAGAACTGAATTTCTATAAATGAGTGGAACTTATCCAAAAGTACCAGTCCATCTCCAAATGGTCAGGATTGGATACGTGGTACAAATGCAAGTTGTGTTTACTTTCCACTGCTAACATACACAAATCAGAAGCTCAAAGTAAAAATGCTTTCCCATGTTAGGCTTTTTCCTTAATCTTGTTCTGAAAGAACAGATATATGAATGATTTTACACACCTCTATTGAAAGTGTCTGAAAAATGTCATTGCATGTCACCATTCCTGTCAGAAGCACCCAGGTAGGAGAGGATGGATGATTCATGTGATGCTGCACTGTACTGACACAAATTGCAAAGTACGTAGCACAAACATCTCTTTAACAAAGGACATTAAAAATATCTTCTAATACAGTTTTCACGTGAGACCATGTATAAGACAGCTAAACAGAAAAAAAAAGTCAAAGAAAAGGTAAAGTGAAGACAGATAACAGGCAAAATTCTTTTTTTACTTAATGTCTTTTCATTTAATAATTCAAGAATCATATGCTTCTTAAAATACAGTATAAAATCTATAAAAGCAGTTAAAGCAGTCATCCAAACTCTGTTTTCCTGTCTGCAGCACACAGCTAGTGCTGAGGGTCACTGCAGGCTTACAGCCACTCCCACTGAGAGGGGGATTTGGTTAATGAGACCCCAAACCACTGGGCTATGCATTGATTCTAATGCTTTTCAGTTCATGACTCCTTTCACTAAAATGAACTTTCTGGAGATAGGGTGAGGATAATCCTTTTCAAGATCTGACATTTACTTTTCTCCTCTTCCAATACACTGAAGTAATCTCTCAGTGGAGATCACAACAATTCATGACTGGATAACCCAGCACTTGCTGCCGCCTTCTTCATTTTCTAATTTGTTTTTGCACACATCCGAACTCAAAAAGGTCAGCTCATGAACACTGCACACTCCTTTTGCTCTCCAGAGCTTGGCAGGTTTGGAGCACTGAGCACAGGTTGAAAATGGGCAGATGTGAGGTGCATTGCAGCTATGACAGTACTGCTGCAAGGGGCATCTGGGCACTTGTCCCCTCTGGTGTCACCAGAACAGTTCATGCAGCCAGCTGGGGCTCTGGATGGAACTCAGGTGGAACTCACAGGGAACCAGAGTTTATAACCCTTGGGAGAAGGGACAGCCACTAGGAACGACTACGCAGCTTTTGTGGTGCTGGGTAGAGAGGAAATCAGAGGGGCCAATGTCTGACTGGAATTTAATTTGGCCAGTGCCCTAAAAAGACAATAAAAAACATTTCCATAACTACATTAGCAACAAAAGGAGGGCTCAGGAGAACCTTCAGCCTTTACTGGATGGGGGAAAAGTGACAGTGACAAAGGAGGTGGAGGAGGAAGGCGGTGAGGTACTTAATGTAAGGCCTTCTACAGTACCCTGATCTCCTCCCAGGACAAGATGACCCATTCAGCAGATGAGAGAGTCTCAATTCCTTGGAGTTCAGTCAAGTCTTTAACACTGTTTCTAACAGCAACCTCCTGGAGAAACTGACTGCTCACGGTGTGCTCTTTGCTGGTTAAAAACGGGCTGTGGGACTGGGCCCAGAGTGTGGTGGGGAACAGAGTCTCATCCAGCTGCCAGACAGACACCAGCGGTGTTCCCCTGGGCTCAGAATTGCATCTGTTTCATGAGGAGTGACTGAGGGAGCATGAGGGGTTTAATCTGGAGAAGAACAAGCTCAGGGGTGTTCTCACAGCTCTTTACATCTGGCTGAGGAGGGGAGATGGAGAGCAGGGTGCTGATCTCTTTTCCCTGGGACCTGGTGACAGGATGCATGGGAACACTCCACCCGTTCCCCTCTGCTGCTCCATCCTCATCATACTTCTCCCCTGCTCTGGCATGGGGCCCCTTCCAAGGGCTGTAGTGCTTCAGTATAAACCTGCTGCTGCAGGGGCACTGCATGGGCCACACGCTCTCCAGGAAACATCCATGTCCAGAGCATGGGAGCTCTGTGACAGATGCACAGATCCCTACTCTGGTGCTGGGAGCACCTCATCCTCCTCCTCCAGCTCCTCCTCCTCATCCTGCTCTCAGGTTCCTGTTGGCAGGTCTGTCCCTCACACTTCTTTCCTCCCTCCTCCCTCTCCCCTGCAGCATTTTCTCTCTCCTCTCAGGCTTCCCCCGCAGCTCCACCGCTGCCAGGCCTGAAAGCCTGGGCCAAAGACACAGCTCTGCCTGTGCCAAGAGTGACTTCAGCCACCTGGAAGGCACAGGCAGTGCTCCCCTTTGGAAGGGGAGTGCAGGGAGAAAAGCAGGAGGTCTGGGGGCACAAGGCTGTGTCCCAGCACCCATCAAACTGTGTCCAGAGGTGGCTGAGACTCCAGCCATGGGTCAAGATCTGATGGTCAGAAATAGGCGACACAGTGGCTTCTGCAGGCCTTTGGGTGTTCCAGTTTATGAGACCACCCTCCTAAAAGGAACAGCCTGAAGGGAAACAGGAGATGCCCATGATGGAACTGCTGATTCCAGCAGCACCTGCTGGAGCATATCCAGAGAAGGCAACAAGGCTGGTGAAGGGTCTGGAACACAAGTCCTATGAGAAGCAGCTGAGGGAGCTGGGGGTGTTCAGCCTGGAAAAAAGGAGGCTCAGGGGAGACCTTATCGTATTCTACAACTCCCTGAAAGGAGGGTGTAGCCAGGTGGGGGTCAATCTATTCTCCCAGGCAACCAATGACAGAACAAGAGGACATATTCCTAAGGTGCACCACGGGAGGTTTAGGCTGGACATTAGGAAAAAGTTCTTTGCAGAAAGAATCATTGGGCATTTTAGGGGGCTGTCCAGGGAGGTGGTGGAGAAAAGAAAAGACTGCATGTGGCACTTGGTGCCATGGTCTGGTCAAGAAGACGGTGTTAGGTTAGACAATTCTTGTCTTTGACTTCTATTCTGTCAACAAGGAGTTGACTCTCTGCTGAGTCTCAAGGACCAATAACAAATGGACAAATTAGAACAAAATGTGGCTGGAGAGGGGGGGTGTGCAGAGATAGGCCAGCATTTTTCTCTGAGGCAACAAAAGGAAAGAAAGCAGCTGAATTATTACTGTTATTGAGGCAGGTGCAGAAACAGCTGCAGGAAGAAAATGAGAAAAAACAAAAATTGGAAGAAAAGGTAGAGATGATGCTGAAACAGGCTGCTAATCTCCCAGCACTGTCCAGATTAGAAAACTAATTATTTCTGAAGGAAATGGAAATACAGGGAGTGCCTGTGATAAAGAACTAGGGGAAAATGATCCTTTATCTCTTTCAAATCCCCCCTACCACATGCATGAAGCCAGATCCACTACAAAACCTTGGGGTGGATGGGGACACCGCACCCAGAAAATTACCCCCAGTTTGACCCAATTCAGGTGGTTGCTTTGCAAGAGCGCTAAATCAGGCAAGATTGAAATCCAGCAAATGGAATCCTATCAATGCAGACATCATAATGGCCCATACATACAGATTCCAGTTGGTTCCTGTCAACAATAAAATTTCTAACAGATACAGGAGAACAACATCCAGTATTAATGCAGCAGCAGGATGGTGAGAAGTTGGATGTATGACACAGATGGCAAAGAGTTAAAATCACCGGAGTAAATGGAGCAAGTGCTACCTGCTGAACTGCAAACTTAGAGCTCCTGGGTGAGAGCAGATGTCAGCCACCCACTTTGCAATTTAAGATGACAATGAAAACACTCTGGGTTTCAGTGTTCTGAGCTATGGAACCTGGAGTCTGCTGGACAGCAGCGTGTGGTCCTTCGGTTCAACGTTAACCCTGACACTGAAAGAAAAAGAGGCTGCAGGGCACTTGCTCCATGGGGTGCCTGTACTCCCTGGTTCAAGGATTACTGATGTATCACAGATTTTGTTGTGGTGCAAGATAGAATTCCTAAACCTGACTTGGCCCCACTAACAGTTGCAGCACCAACACTGCAAACCTAACAGCTGCAATAAAAGCAGCTGAGTGCTGGGGCATTGATGGGGTGGTACCTAACTGCAATACAAACTCTAAAAAATGCCTCGTCTTTGAGAAATCCACGTTAAACCTTAGATGACAGACAGAAGCAGTCACTAGAGGGAGACAGTGCAATTTCATAGAACAACAACTCCAGAAAATTTTTCAGCTGGAAAATTAATAAAAAGACAGAAAAACTGTGCCTGTGGGTCTCACAGGTTAATTTTGCTGGTATTACCTTGCCCAGTGAACTCAGAACGACAAGACCAACAGCAATATTTACCCATGCTGGAAGAAGATAATAGATATGGAGAAAAAAGAACTAGCCCGTCCATTTTTTTGTCATAAACAGTTTTATGATGCTTTTTCTTAGAGGCAAAGAGAAAAGATTGTCATACTCTTTGTACCTGTGTATCTATTGCACGACTAAAAGCTCTTCCATGTCAAGTCCTTTTATTTAGCATTTTTAGCCTCTGAATGAATTACTGTTCATTAAACCATGAAGAAATTAAAGACCCTGCTATACCTTTTCCTAACCCCTACTGTCTTCCGATATACTAAGTTCTTCCAATGAAGTACTTAGTGATGTACAAATTTATTTGAAAGTGGCAGACAAGCTTCTTCAGGAACAAAATTTTGTGACTTACAAGGAATTAAGGGAACATGATGAGGCAGTGATAGAAATACATTTGTCATGTATTGGATTTAAAATACATTCAATTTTAAGTTTTAAGGTAGGAAAGTTTACAAATTCCCAAATTGCAGTCATTCCTCTTCTTCATTCTCAATTCTTTCCTGTAGTTCTCTGTTTCACCCCTTTCCCCACTCTTCTTTGCCTTATGTTACCTGTGCCAGCATCATCAATGACCTAAGGTTTAGCCTTGTGCATGTTTCCAGTGACAGACTGAACAGGCGAGTCTAATGAAAGATGCTAAGAGAGGGGCAGCACAAATGATGACCATTTCACGAACAGCTTCATTAAGAGTAAGACCTGGATAAAGCAAATTGCTCGCTGGATTCTTTGCCAAGAGTTCTGGGTCAGTGAAGTCAACAGGTTTAGCAGTAATGAGGAAATGCTGCCAAAACACTGAGTGAGGATTGGCAGTAAAATATGAATCCCTAATAGGGACTGTAAAAGGATTGAAGATGCATTTGCCTCCAGGACCTCCTCACACTTCTCAAAGGTTTTTCCAATACAGAAAATTCCTATTAGTTTAGCTATGCTGAGTTAACAATATCCTTCCATGAGAGACTTGTTTATGTTAATCTAATCACTGTTATTCATTTACAGCAGTATTTACACCAGGGGCTACATAGCATGGCTATTTCAGTTTTTATAAAAATAATAACTAATATCATACAAACCTGATTTTAGATGGACTAAGAAGTGTGCAAAATCAGCACTGGATGCCAAAGGTGCTAGTCCAATATAAGACATTTGTAAGATATTTTACCAATATCTATGATGAATGTCATTTATGGAGCAAATGCTGCTGCCCAAGGCCTGCTTTCTATTATTCTTTCAGACCCTTTAAAGAAAAAACTAAAGCATAATCAGCTTTAAATTATTTTGTGTTCTGTGTCTTCAGGGGAAATAATAATTCTACATGCTTCTCCTTCTGCCACTCATGATAGCACTGAAAACACCATCTAGCTAGTTCTTCTTGCAGCCTCCAAGGGCTGCCCTCGAGTGTGACAAAGAATGTTTGTTGCTCTCTTTTACTAAAATCACTTTTACTTTTTTTGTTAAAAACTTTAGGAAAAAAAACCCACCTTATCCTCTCTTCAATCCTTTCATCTGCTTAAATCTTATCCAAATGACAAAGGTAATTACACAAATTATAGACAGTGAAAAGTGGTGTGTTCATTTACTCAGGGCTGAAAATTAAGGGAATGAATATTCAAAGCAATGTAAGATGTACTACCGTGTGAGGAAAAAACACATTAAAAACACATCAGCAAACTGAATTAACTGTTTATTGGCAGCATCTTTGAACTGGATATGTCTTTTATGAGAAATAACGTCACTTGCCACCTAGTTCTCACTGATGTCAGCAATCAGATGGAAGTTCACTAACTGCCAGCTCCTGCCTTTCACCAGAGGCAAAATCCCACACAGAGCAGCCTCCATCCCAAATTCACAGGACCTGGACACATTCTGCAAGAATGAACAACATTTCTTGTGGAAACACAGTTGCTGCTTAATTTGATTTGATTTAGATGCACTTGTGCCTCAACCCCAAGCATTACACATTCTCCATATATTTCTAAAAATTCAAAGAAAAAGCACAATTCAGAAAGCCTACAGCTGTCAGGTCGTAGCATTCCCCCCCGCCTTAACCTTGCCCCATGTCACAATATTCTGCATTTTTCTTTGTTTGGGAGATCACTGGGGTACTGCCTTGGATGGAGCGGTGAATTCACCTGCCTGATCCAACACAAAGAGCATGAAGGCTCTACGATGATGGATGTGATTTTTAAAAGAAACGAGGTCAGCTAAGCCACGAGTGAGTGGTACATTCCTGAAGCAGTATGGATTGGAAACCCTCTGCAAAACAGACCTTTCTTGTCTCCGAGGAAGGATCTCTTGCCTCTTTCTCCTGGAGCTCTGATTTGTGGTTTTGCTTGAGGGAAGAAGTGAAGAGCAGGCTGCTTGAATCATTTCAACTATCTGGTTTCCATGCCTTTAGAGCTGCCAGAACAGGCTTCTGTGCCATTTCCAGGACTCTGCCTGTACATACTATACACCAAAAATTCTTCACATGGGAATGCAGATCAGATTTGGGTGAAATTTCCATGAAGTTCCTGAGCAAATGAACTAGCTGCTAGCTGTCCAGGTTAGTGTGAAATCCACAGATTATTAGACATTGGGCTCTGCTCCTGTTTTGATCCCTTTAAAACCCATCTCCTCATGGGTGCTTCTTTGGCATAGTAATAAAATTTTACTCACAGAGGTACTTTCAATGTTTATTTCAGAATAATAATACTGGATTTACTTACTTTCTGACAATTACTTTAGGCACTTCAAAATATTGTTAATAACTCGGATACGTAGCAGGAAAAATGCATCATTTATTTGTATTCACTTGCTACTCCCAACTTAATTCAAGGTATCATCTACAGATTAAAACGATTGCCACTAATTTCATACCTTCTGTATGACACAGAAGACATTTGGAGAGATCATTAGGCTGACAGTCTCTGTATCCCATGTTAATTCTAGCTTTTTGTTGTTTCTGAATGCCATTCTTTTATTACTGTGGATACAAATTCTGAAAATGCATTAGTGTTGGAAATCCCTAGATTGCTGTAAATTAGGGAATAATCCTTTTATTTTCCAACAGGTCTTATTTGAATGTCACTACAAACCTGTATATCCCTGTTGCAAACTGCAACATATTTTTCTCCTTGTTATTTGAAGGCATTCATCAAAAATTCCATGCTACCAAACATTAATTTGTTAAAAAACTAGTCTGGTTTTCCTCAACCACAATGTTTTGTTCAGTCACTGTGATGACTATTCCTAACCTTGCCCTAATTATCATTATACTAACATAGCCGTCATATCCTCACTGCTAATGCTCCAACTACCACATGCAGAATAGCTGCTCTCACCAACAGGTATTACACTGCTTCGTTGGAAATTGTTGTGCTTAGAATTGCACCAGATCACTTCAAAGCTATCAAAATGAGGCATCAAACTAGCTTTTACCAGAAGTGCTTCTGAAGAGGTTTTCTCTTTTTCTCTTTTTCTCTTTTTCTCTTTTTCTTTTTTCTTTTTCTTTTTTTGTTTATTGTTTCTTTTCTCTTCTGGTTCTTCCTGAGTGTGAAATTAAAATCAACAAAACAGCATCTGTGTCCCGTTCTGCAGTTTCTGCTGCCCTCTGATGGGTGCAGTGATAGAGCAGCTTTGGGAACTCACTGATTTTACTGTGTTGAGCTTGTTCAACATGAGGGATTTAAGCCCCTCTTTCTGCTCCTCAAGTGAATACTAAGCAAATACAAGTGAATACATGAGTTGCTGTTTACACCCTCTCTTTCTCAGGTGGTCATTTGTATTTATGTGAAGGAAATGAAAAGAAAATATAGTTACTTGTTTTTTTAAGAGAATTTAAAAAAAAAAAATAAGGGATTTTAGAGTTCAGTTTTGTCATGGTTCTTACTCATACTTCAGCTTAAGTGTGTGGTCTCTCTGAAATCAGTCTAAACATGGTGAACCAAGACATTAAACACTGTATGTTTGCTCTCTACCATAGAGCAATTTACCAGTTTCAAGCTGTCCTTATTAGGTTTGAAGCCTCCCAAAGACATTCTTTGTGCCACACTGTCACTCTGATTTCTTCAGCTTTCTGATGTGTTTCACAGTTCTAATGTTTTCATAGTTCTCAGGTTTTTTCTCACACACAGGTGTTAAAAATGGAAGCAATGTTTCTGTTAGATGAGGTTGTTTTACATTCCTTCTCTTGGAGGGATGGACGGCTGATGGACAGTTGTCTTGAACAATGGGATAGGAGAGGTGTCAGCCTTCTTCTCCAATCACTGGTCTGCGTAGAAATACTATAAAAATGGAGTCAGATTTTGTAATGAAAAGCTCATGCCTTTTCACCAGACACGTGAATGTGTCTGTGATTGTGTGTCCAACAGTAACACCGTGCCTTGTTAGATGGATCTTGCTCCTGCTTTAAAGTCCTCGCTCCTCCTAATTGCATGTGCAGTAGGAGCCAAACTCCTGTCTGCAACACGAGCCTTGCACCAGGTGTTGATCCACTGAAGGCACTCACTCCTGCCCAAACATTTCCCTCTCCCTGAAAGGGCTGAGAATTCCACTCATGCTCCCTCCCGCACCATATTGGTAGTTACTGCTGGTAAAAACTCACTGTTTTTTCAAAAGGTACCACCATTATGCTTCATTCTTAACCAAGTCATGTATATAAACTCCGGTGTGGAGAAACTGGGTGCCAAAACAAACAAAAAAAAAGCTCTAACACTAGTGGCAAATTTCATAAGCATCAGCAAAGACAACAGTATGTTAAACATGATCTTAATTTGTGACATGCCTTTGAAGCTATGCTACATGCTGAGAATGCTGACACCATATATGTGGCATGTTCTATGCCCTCATCTGCACTGCTCTGCATACAAAATGAATGGGCAATCTCACTCAGAACTGGAACTTTGGAGAGAATCCAAATCAAAACCAAGCCAAATATATATATTTACTCATGTCACTGATGGAAATTATAATGGTAAGAAAGTTTAGAACAGCAAGATGTTTCCCTTTGAAATAAATACAGCAGATTTCCATGGTTTATTTTTAACATATTTTTGTCCTCTTGAAGGACTTCTAATAAGGATTTCCAATAAAACCTCCAGTTTACTCCGATGTCATGCATACGCTTGACAAAATGAAGTCAAAACTTCTCTGTGACTCATTATGGTAGCCAGGCCTTGGTTCTAATTATGACAGGTACAGTTCTAGCTGCTGATAGCTCTTTTAGGCTATTTGGATTTCTGTTAAAGCCATTGGCAAGGATGCTAATTATTGAATTAACTTTCTGGACACCACTTTCAACTGTAATTACTCCAATCTGGACAAAGACTTTACCTACAGAATGCATTAAAATATTATTTCTGTCTGATAACTTTTCCTCATCTCAATCAGCTTTGGCCCATAATCTGTATATAGGTGTTTACTGTGCTGCAATTATGTTTTATTTTTGCTTTTTAAATTCCATTGCTATGCTTGGGATGTGTTGAAGGCTTCAAAGTAAAATGGTCTGGCCTCTAATGAACTTCTTTCAAACTTGATGGATATATAAAGAGAAGACAAGATACAATGAGAGCCAGACAGTCATTAATAAAAGTTGGGTTTGTTTTTTGTATTTTCACCCCTGAAAAACAGAATCTAATCAAGAATATTTGTATAACCCAAGCAACCCTGTATATTGCCCATACTTTGACCACAAAAAAAAAAATCACCATGTTCACAGAAGCGGGGAAAAAAAACCCAAAAAACAAAACAACAACAAAAAAAAACCAGGATGAAGGCTTTTTGATTTGCAGTTAGAAACCTTACACTATAAAGAGGTAAATGAGAACTGAAGTGAGGTACTTCCTATGCAGAAAGAAGATGAGATGGTGCCAGATGTGGAAAGATTCTAGCAGTGAAGAGTCCAGGTTTAACACCAAAAGGGCCAACTAAAGCAAATAAAAGCAACATTTGCAGTACTTCTAGAAAACTTGAGAAATCAAAACCATACAAACCAGGTGAAAGATCCTTAACAGCCTTCTGAAAATGAAGTGGCTACTGAAGGACACTGTAATACAAACATAACCCTCTTCCAAAAGGGTTTGGGGTGGAGCTAAGAAATTATAGACCAGTTTGACCTTGGTGGTAGGCAAGATCCTAAAGATATTAATAAGAGATGAGATCACGAGGAACACAGACCGGGCAAAGTGATTAATGGACATAATCTACTTGGATTTCAAAAACGTATTTGACATAAAACTGTAAAGTAGATTAATGTACAACGGTAGCAAGCATAACATGGAAGGTGTCATCCTTAAGCGACTAACGAGAAGCACAGGCACACCCTATATCTACCCATACTATCTGCACTCTTGGAGGAAGTATAATAAAATGTCATTCATTCAACATACAGACTGCAGACTGAGGTTAATTTGCTGTTCTAAGGCTGCTGGTCTCTTAAAGATACAGGGGACACATTTTGCTCTCAGTCCCACAGGTGAAATCACTAGAGATTTACCACAGTGGGTGCTTAAGGCTATATATATTCTGTGTTAGGTACCTTAGTTTCCTGTCAAACTAAATTTTTTTGATTTGTTGGTATTAGTTTGGGTTTACAGCAGTGGGGATGAGATCAATATTTAGCCCTTCTTCTGCAGCACTGAGATCTCTGATGGTCAATTTTAGGAACCTGATTTGGTATCCTGTATTTATATCAATATATCCTGAGCATACCCAAGAAAGCTGTTCCACTAAAACGGATAAAAAAATTAGCACTGAAAGTATTAAACGTGTACTTTGGGCCTGGTTGTCTGGAAAGTCAATTGCATCAACTACAAGAGAGAAACTGGCTTATGCAGCTTCTTTACTGCTGATCCCTTGTAATGCCAAAAGGAAGTTCCAACCATTTACAAGCTGACATATATAAAATGTGAATCCACTGGGACACCGTAAGCCTCCTTTGGAAACCCTGTCACCATCAACAGCTCAGGCTAATATCAGCAACTGCTGTGATACTTGTTCAGAACAGTCATTCCTTTTCCAAAGTGTAAAGTTGAAATGGCAAGATAAAGTTGCTGCTTACACTCGTGTTGTTGCTTCAGGAGGTTATATTTATCCCATTACTACTGGAGAGCTTGGCAGGTCGCTGAAGCATCGTGATGAACCAAAGTTAACGACAGCAGGGAAGCCAGCTCTGTTCCAGATTTGTCATGTGGATGTGATGCCATGTGCAGTGGACTGCAGTATCAATGAAAGGATCAGAAAGGAGTCAGCTGATCACTACAGATTCAGGCCCTGAAAACCACCCCACATCCACAGCCTGCGTCTCCCTAGGGCAAGAGGCAATCCCACTGTGTACATCTGGAACAGGAGGGACTGCCAGCAGGAATTGGCCCCGAAGGGTGTGTGTCAGAGTGGTGATGGATCTCTAGGTTCAGCTCGGTAACTGAGAATGAAATTTGACTCAGATCTGCTGACAGCCATTCATGTGCAAGTCACAGCACCACTCAGATGCATTCTCTTGGAAGTTTGGGTTATTTTGGTGGTGGTGATGTTATATCAGGATGTGTTCTGAACTTGGTCTTGGACTCTATCACAAGTATTATCAGCACTTGAAAGTAAAACAGTTCCAATAACTCTCTCTACCTCAGACCTCACACGAACTCAGTCCTCTGACTTAGCAAAGTTGCACAACCTGGGTTGGGAAATGACAGCTTCAGCTATTTACAGCTACCATTTTGCTACCGATGCTCACCTTTTGGATCTCTGCCAGGTGAGAATTTTATACACCCCTTGCCAAAAGGAAGAGAAAGCCACAGAAACAATGTTTTCAATCTGCTTCTTGTCTATGCCACAGACTTCTTACAGAACTCTTTATAGGGTGCCCTAGGGTATACTAGCTGTGGCGCCCTTTCTTGTGAATGAAATGCACTGTAAAAAAGAACCTTATCTTTTTTCCTTATTATGTCTTTATCAGAATAGTCATGAACTGTTATAAATTAAAAGAAGGGAATCTAGTTGCCAAGAGACTTCTGGAGATGACAAATAAAGCACCCCAATCTTTGCTCCCTGCAAACATTAAAAATGTCCAAGAGATGTCTCTCTATACTGGAGGCTAGTATTTCAGTCTCTTCACTGGAAGCCTGGGTAGTTTCTTGGCTACTGTTCCTCTCAATCCCCCTCAGCATCTCCTTCATTGATGCTTCAAGCTTTGGTTATTCTGATAGGGTGAATTAGAAATAACATGAAAAGAAATGTGTATAGCAAGTAATGTGACAAAGGACTTAAAAAAAAAAGTAATTATGATGCTTAGGAAGGATCCAAATGATTCACTATATGATCTAGTGGAAGAGGAAAACCAAATTCACTGATTTTTTAAAGTAGAGAGAAAATGACCACTGGACAAAGACATGGCACAACGTTTATCCACTATGATACATCCCAATACAGAAAAATGAAATAAAGCCAGAAGGAATAAGGTTTACTGAAATGATTCATGAGTATCAAAGGCCTGGGGAATGCAGGAGCTGGCACAGAATACAAGACATTTCTGGAGAGTCATGGCTGGAACAATTTGTTTTCCCATGCATAAAAAGACTTCTCTTCTTGTTGGGCAACACAGTTCATCACAAAGAGTTATCAAAAATATAATCAAAAGTGACTTTTGGGCCCATGACAAAAGCATTGCACATTAGTGACAAGCTCTGCCAAGTTTAACTTTTCTTACATGGATTCTGAATTTGATACAGTTTTGACTTTAGACCCTTGAGCTTTGTGGCAAGCAGACCCAATCTAGCCCAGAATTCAGGCAGCATAGTGACTACATGAAAATACTTCCGTCCATCTTATTCTCTGCTGGAGCCTCATGCCAGGCTAAATACAGAACATGGTCCATTGTTCTATATGATTTGAATTAGAATTGTTACCGAACTGACAATCACTTCAGAAATGCGTTTAAAGAGTATCTCTGTTAAAACATTTAGACACCAACAACGTGGATAGGTTAGCATATGAAATACTTCTCATCTGCATTCACTTAGCAATTGTACCAGAAAAGGCTGCTAATCTCTCAACAGCTTACTCATAAAACATTTCATTAAATGAAAATTATCAAACTGCATCTTTTCATTTAACACATTAGAATACAGTCGTTACTTAGAAGTCAGTTCTGCGGAGCCAAACCTGCACAGTTTCAGATTCATGCAGCACCCTGGCCATAAAACCACCATGGCTTAGTGAGAGGCTGGGCTTTTTCAGAGAACACACGGAAGCCCGTGATGGGGAGAACAGGGATGTCAATAACCTGAGCCTTCTGTAGAGCTGTGGAGAAAGATACACATGGCTAACAGATCCCTCCATCTTCATGGATGCTTGCCTCCTTTTGCTAGGAAGTAATGACCATGGAATTGCTCCCTTTTGGCATGTTATCTATAAATTGAGGGCTGTGTTGCTGCGCTAAGTCCTATAAAGGATTTCAGTGAGCGAGGGGTACTCCAAGCTATGAGTCTGCCTGAATCTGTCTGTTCAGACTTGTGGCTAATTGAGCATCTCACAAAATGAAGGCAACTGAAGAAAGGCGGTACCAACCAGGCATGCAAATCAAATTGTTACAAAGATATGTGTAGAACAACTTCAGATAAAATGAATCATATTACTATGAAAAATTATAGGCTGTACAATTACAGTGACTGAAGATACTTTTAATTACTCAGTGTTAATTATCTACTTAAAATACTTTGGGAAGGGTGAATAGGAGATCTGTTAGGAAGTACTTTTCTGCTGTTTATTTTTAGGCAGCAATTGCTGTATATGAGCAAAACTGTCTGCTTTAAATGAATACTTGGAGAACAAAAAAAAAAAAAAGGTGTTTCATATTTTGGAAAGCAAATGTCTCAATAAAACTATTTAACTGTACTGGCAAAATCACGAGTAAGAAAAAAAGTTAATCTTCCTCACTATTTCTAAGGCAATTTCAGGATTTGGTGACATGTATTACAGATGCTCTGGTGGAACTGACGCAGGCAGTTTTCACCCTATTTTAGGAAAAAACATCCTGTGTATTCTTTTTTACCAGCGTTAAATGGCTATGAAATTTTTCTATTCCAGCCCCATACACACTTTGATCCTGCTCTTCCCTCTTCACTTGGTTTCGGGGTATTAGCCTGCCATAGTAAAATCTAGATAAGACTCTCATCTTACCATGACAACTGAGAGGGCCGAAATGGAAATACAAATTGACAGTACAAGTTTCTCTGATGTCTGTGCCTCCTGTAATTAACTACCAAGGCTCACGCAGCAAGGAAAATCTGCACATGGTCATAGCTCACGAAGAAGAAAACTCAGAAAAAACTACCTTTAGGAATAAATATATTGCATGCTTAAATCTCTTTCAACTGAGTATATCTTTCTCTTGATTCTCTTCTCAGATATTAAGGATCTGAGTCTGTGCACATTAAATCACTGAAAGATCTTCCAGCTGTGTAAGGTTTAAATGTGCTCCTTCAAAATCTAAAAATAAAACCAGCCACGATGGGTTTAAGAGTTAATTTCTATACACAACGTAATTTTTCTATAATTACTTGAAAAATAATCAATGGTGGTCCCATTGAAATCTTGTCCTGTGTAGGGGAAGGGAACACAGGTGACCTTGCCCTGCTAAGTACCAGCTGCGTTAATTACCCAATACAGCCTCGCCCCGGATGAGTCACGGCTATATCCAGTGAAGATAAGTGTGATAAAAGGGAGTGGGTTAGCTGGGGAGGGGCAATCATGAAGGAACAGGAGCCTTGAGGATTGTGAAGAAGGAGGATCCTGGGGAGAGAGACTCACTGCTGTGAGGTCAGTGTGGGTCCGCAGTTAGAGCCTGGTGTTGGAACCTGCAGTCGCAGGCTAGCTGGGTAAATGCCTGTGCTCAGTCTCCTAACTAATCCCTGCAGCCAGAGTTTAGCAGGAAATAACCAGCGGTCCGAGGCTGCAAGGGAAACCTACAGTAGGAGCTTGCTGCAGCCAGGGTCAGTGAATGGTTGGAGTCAGGATGGCTGAGCTGTAAAGAGGAATAAACCAGAACCCTTTTCGTGCTGTGATAAACCAGAAGTTTGTGTCTCGGCTCATTTCTATCCTCTAACAAGAGAGCTGCTGAAACAGCCCTAAAACCCACCGCATCCTTACACGAAACCAAACCAAACAGCAAATCGCACAGCTTTTGCAAGTCCTTGCGAGCTTACTGACTTCGGTAACATTCTTATCCGAGTGAAGCTGCAGTGCTGACGGAATTCAATAGCACAAACTCACTCCTGGAACTACACCAGCTCCCTATGTCCACCTTGGCAGGCACATCTTCTGGCTGAAAGACTGCAGTGAGATAGGAAATACAAGAGGCAAAGCTCAGCCTCCCCTACGCTGATGGGTTCCAGAAGATTTATGGCGTTGCTAGGAAAGGCGCGGGGCCAGGCTTCCTGCAAACCCTCGCTCCGGGGACACTCGCGGAGTTTTGTCTACGCTTCGGGTCTGGCTGCCTTCCCATGCAAACGATGCTCGCGGATTAGCTTCTGTGCCAAAGGAAGCAGAGATAATTTTGCCTGGACTTGAATGTTAACAAGTAGCAGACCCTCTGTGAGTGAGGTTTGAAAGGTAACTTTTAAAAGCAGCTGTTTCTTTAAACTTCGCTGTACTTTCCAATTACTGGAGAACTGAATGGCTTCCACTTGAAGCCACATGCAATACAGCCTGGTGACTTTGGGTAACAGTTTTGGAGGGGAATGCTTGAATCCAAGGATGAGTAACACTATTCCAGCTATTATATCGCTGAAGGTACATTTTCAAAGGCATATGCAGACTTTGAAACAAAACATTGCCTTAGGGACAAGACAGACAAAAAAGTAGGGTTTTTTTTTTCCAATAGTAGTGCCTGTCAGCTGCTGTCTGATGTGAAAAAAAGTCAAGAATATGCTTTGTGTTTTACTGCAATAAAGGATTGTGTGACAACATAAATTAAAAAACCCCATAGTTATCTGTTCTTGGAAATGAGCAGCTCCCTTGTTTCACATATCATTAAAAGTGTTTGTTAAGAAAACAATTCTCACAGATGTTGAAAAACATGAATTTTTAAAGTCATACTATTAGTGAAAAGTGAAATACTTACCCTGATTTGTTTACTGCTTCACTTAGTTCCCTGATATTACTTGACTGAAATATGGAGTATTTACCTCTCCATTAATTTCATTGCAATAATGAAGATTTTCATCCTTTTCAACTTGCATTCACTGTGTTTACTATTGTGCTGGCACAGATTTGGCACAAAGGAAAATACATTGCTTGGAAAAGATGTTCAGTTTCTGTGGTGGAAAGCTGCATGTCTAATTAAACGCATATTTAAAAGGTGTTAGTTCCCTGAGGTATGTCTCTCTGAAAATCAGCATTTATATTATTTTCTTTCATTTTTTTTCTGGTTGATTTTTTTTCCTCTGTCCCCTGTGAACTTTACCTATCTTTTCAAGTTACTGGCTTAAAGAAAACCACCCATGCGGATTTTGTCTAGTCATATAACTCAGGAGAATTGCTGGAATTTTCTGTCCTTTTTTTGCTTGCTCTTATTCCTGCAGTGCCAGGCAGAAGGTTAATCAGAAGTAGTTTTCATGCTCTGATAACCTGTGTAGAAAAACATACAGAAGGCTGGATTATGAGAGCCTTGACTAGTACAGAACAAATGTATCTTAAGCTGTGCATGTTTGAATAATTGCCCAATATTATAAAATTTAATCTACACAAAACCAGCAGCAGGAATTCTTCCTTGTCTTCAGAAAATTTACTTCTATTCATTAGGGAGAAAAATGGTGGAATGAATTTCAGGAGTGTGTATTATCAAAGGGAGCAGAAGGTGTTGAATCTTTATTATTTCGTGTCTCAGGGAAAACCTTTCCATAGACCATCTGGAATTTCCTAAAAAGGAAACATTAATCTAATTCCACCTCATGACAGCAGGGTTTCTCTTCTGTTTTCAGGTGCTTTATATTAGGCCCTGTAACTGGAAAAAGCCAATGGTCTTTGGATCAAAAGAGAATCATAGTATTTGATACTGTATGGCTTAATATTTTAATGGATTTAAAGTTACTACTGAGGAATCCATGGCAGCTAGCAAAAGGACCTCAGCAAAAATATATGTGTAAGAAGATGTTTTTTTTCATCAGTTGTCTTCCCATTCCAGTTCAGCTAGAAGTGTTGGAAGCACCTGCTACTATTGACCCCAGCATCACACAGAAAGAAGGGTCAGTGCTTTTCAGCCAGCTGGAGACAAGAAAAGTCCCTTGCTTACAAACTAGTGCCCTCAGCAAGCAAGTTAACTAACAGCTCAAACCCACATAGGACCTGGTGTCACTTTGGAAATAGAACCTGTTTGTCCCCAGCTCTCCTGTGAGAAACGTCTGCGAGTGACACTCCAAAATCTCCCTGTTGCACATACCAGTCCATGGGGTCCTGCCTGCAACATCCCTGAGGTCACGTTGTGCACAGCCCTTGGGGACCATCGACACTGTCCTGCGCTCTGCCCTGCCCTTACGTTCTCATTACACCTGTAAAACACTCACATATGGCCCAGGCTGCTGGGATTTCAACACTTTGCTGATTATTGTTCTGGGAAGAGAGTTTGGAACAGGAAGTCACAGATGCCTTCAGAATTAAGTGTCAGTTTCTCAAGAATTCAGGGAAACCGTTTCCATAAAGGATTGCAGCACTTCAAACTGTGTATTAAAAAAAAACTTTGTGGCTTCAAATCTCCATGAAGTAGCAGTGTTCTTCAAGCACCCCAGTCTTCCTCCAAAAGTGGTACTGCTGCGTTATAGAACTGCTCTGGCTATAGGCTGTTCTGCAGTACTGCAAAATGTCATAAACTGCAAATCAAAGGTCAAGACACTTTTAAATATTTAATTATAGGGCTCTACCTTAAAGCTTCCTTTTCAAGGTCCAAGAAGTTACATGCTTTGCCCAGGGATTTGAGACAAAATTCTCCATTACCATTTAGGAACACATGTAAGTCATAAATTACATTAATCTCTGGCTACTAACACAGTCTGTACTATGATACCACTGCAGCCTCTCTGCAGATGCCCCTGCCACACGAGCTGGTTCTGGTGTAGTGGGCACACTCACATTAACTTTAATCTAGCTAGAAACAGGAGTAATATAGACTCGGCAGCACACACTTCACCACTGACTCTATAAACCTTAGAGAAAAGTCTACATC
>WBMY01017582.1:0-14067 GCA_013397315.1 Donacobius atricapilla | reverse complement strand
ATTTATTTTATTCTGGTTTAGCACCACTCATTACACCTGGTGTTTTTCCTGCTCTGTAAACAGCAAATGTATCAAGCACTGAATCAAACCGAAACCTCACCTGTGGCTATGCCTCTACAAGGAGTATATTAACTTGTCAGAAATTCATTAAAATTATAATTTGTGAGTGTTTTAATGAAATTATTTTGACACTGAGACAGAAGAAACNTAATGAAATTATTTTGACACTGAGACAGAAGAAACAGCAGAAGGATACAAGAAAACCATGAGTTAATGACTTGAACTTAAAAGCCTCAACCAAAATATTATAAGAAAAAAAGTGTGTTCATTTTTGCTTCAATACCTGTGACACTTCTCACAGATACATCTTTACCTATGGGGCTATAAAAGACCTTTTTGAGACATGAATGATTGTGAGAAAAAATGCCCTTACATTAAACATCTTTATTAATATGGATACTGTGTGATTTAGCTGTGTCTAGGTTCAAAACATGATGTTTTGGAAGACAAAATACAACTAGAATTTAGAATGAATGCAAGAAATAAGTATTTGTGGATGGATACTTCACTGACAATTCAAGTTTAATCCTTATTCAAATTGAATTTCCTTTGAGAAAGCTTAATGACATCAATCTATTATCAGACAACAAAACTGACTATTACTCGTTCAAGTTGGGTTTGGTTTTTTTTATTAAACCTGAAAGAAGTGTGGTGAATTAATGTGTTTGTAAACCCAGCCTGCAAAAACACAGCAGATTGATAATCATGTTTAATTTGGTAAGAAAAGAGCTTTGGTGCAATTTGTATTTTCTGATCCTTTGTTCCCTCAGTTCTGATTCCTCTCCCCTTGCTTTTGTCCCTCGCTGGTTTCCATTGCTCTGTTATTGTGTGTTTTGTTCTTTATCCGTCCTGGTCTGAGTTAGGGCAGTGTGAGGGCTGTGCTGCTGTGGGATTCACAGTTGACTGAGGTGTCTGTGTTCACCAACTGCTCTCTAGAGACCCCCCAATATTACACAAAACTCTTTTCATGGCAAAACCTTTGAAATCTGAAGGGAAATTTTAGTGACCGTGGATGCCATGTCTGGCTTGCCTTCAGCAGCATGTGGAGGCAAGCAAAGCAGCAGGATGGAGTAGAAATGGGATTTACCCTGAAACAAGGGCCACTGAGGACCAAAACACTGAAGGGCTGCTCCAAATCCAGTGCACGACAGACAATTGGAGCTGGAATAACACAATCAGCAGAACAGAACCAGCTGCTCTGTGCCAATGTCAAGCCCTAACACAATTACCTGGGGTGTCACAGCAAGGACAGGACTTGAGCTGGCACAGATTTTATACCTGCAGGGAGCCTTTTAGAATCCCTGAATGGTTTGGGTTGGAAGAGACCTTAAAGTTCCTCTGGTTCCNCAAAATTAATCCTCTTTTAGTGACATGTAAATGAGGACAGGTTATTATTTGGAAAACAGGAGCAAAACCTGTAGCCTCTATCTCATTAAGTTATTTTGGTATAGAATCATAATAATCAGTGTTGCTTGGGGCTGAAACAGATGCCCAGCATTGTGATTAAGGATATGTTTATGCATATATTTTAAAAGAAAGCCCCAGAGATGAGGACATGGTGGGATTCTGTACTTAAGCAGTTCTTCTGAGCAAGTAGGGCACAAGAATGACATTGCTCACCCCCTTCCTTTTTTGTGAACAATACTTTAAGGAATAAAACTCCTCGCAAACAGCAGGAATCCAGCTGATAGGTGTTGGTCTGAATGTGCTGCTCAGTCATGGCAGAAGCAGCACTTTAAGTAGATTCAGTTCCATTTTTCCTCCTGATAGTTGTATCATTAGGATTTTGCTTGAATTTCAGATGTTAAGTATACTATTGGTACAATAGCACAAAATGATTAATGGATTATCCTAAGGAACGTGTCATGTCAATAAAACTGGTTTTTAACAGCCCTGTTGCAATTCCCCAGTTGAAAGAATTTCAAGAGTCAGTTAAGACAAAACCTATTTTTCTTTATCAAAATTCTTTAGCAGTTCTGTACCTGAACACAGAGGACAGAGTGGGCTCAGTAACTACACAGAGGATTATTGCCACTGCTGCCATTCCCTCACTCCTTATCAGGGAAGAGAACAACAAAAATATTGTTTGCAGTTCCTTTCCTATATCTTCCAGGAACCCAGTAGTCAAACTAACCTGTTTGGCTGGAAATATCACTGACGTCAATCTACCAGAATACAGGAGCTGTGTGCCCAAAAGCATTAATTGGAATATTCAAAAAAAACATTTGTTTCTTTTGTGATTATTTTGTGTGACCAAAAAATCCTTTATCAGACCTCGTCCACTTCTCTTGGTGGTGTCTTTCCCCTGGAAATCAGTCATAGATTGGAGTGAAGGTAATGACAACTTCCAGTTTTTGCATTGCCCCAGTGTCCATTTCTTAAGCCACAGTTTGTGCCCCCAGGAAGGCAGATGCAGCCTCCCGGGGTCAGGTAGACCTGCTGAAAAGAGAATAGTTAATAAAAGGAAAAATAAGACAAAAAGCTCTAGTTGTCTGGAAATGTTGCTGCTGAAAAGCTCCAAAATTATAATACTCAAACTGATTGCATGAAATTTCCAGCTGTTAAAAGGTGAACTTGATTCCTCTTTTAATCACTCTGAACACATAATACATGTCTAAAATTAAAGGTCATCCACTCACCTAGGGCCCTACAAACGTGCTTTGACATTAAAAGGTTTACAATTAAAATCCACCAGAACTGGGAGGTACCAGCAGGGCCTGTAGGGATGGAGCAGGGCTGTTCCTAGGGCCATGAACAATTTTTATTTGGTGTTGGGGCTGAGAGAGAGGGGCTGGCTGGGATCAGGCAGGGGGAGCTCATCNGGGGACCTCATCCTGCTGCCCCTGCTCCTGGAGGTGGTGGCAGCTCTGACCAGTGGTGTGGCCAAGCTCAGGGGCAGGGATCCTGCCCATGGCCAGTGGTGTCCCAGTGCCTGCTAGCCACTCCTGCAGAGCTGGGACACATCTGAGGTGACAGGTGACAGGTCCTGAGGAGTCACAGCTGTGTCCCAGTGCCTGCCAGCCACTCCTGCAGAGCTGGAGGTGGGCCTGGGGAGCCACAGCCATGTCCTGGTGCAGCCAGGGACCACCAGGACCCGGGTCAGGCACAGCCCCAGATGTAGCACATCTGGTCAGGCTGCAGACAAACATGACAGTGCCAACTGAAAAGCAGCAAGGGGGTGTTGGAGAAGATGAAAATTTAACAGGAAAGTCTTACAGATATGAGTGCTTAGCAGAAGGTTCACTAGAAATGAAAGCAAGTTTTGATTTAGAAAAATAAAAAAATGTTAGGGATTGCTGAGTTAGTTGTTACTGGACAAAGGTTAAGATGAGTTGGAAGGAGATTTTATGACTAGAACAAAGGATATGTTGACGACAAACAAAAAGATGTTTTTACCAAGTAGAAAAAAGGTCTAAGAATTTTCCACTGCAAGAAAACAGAAAAACAACTAAGTTTAAACTGTAACATACTAACTTGATGTGATAGGATAGTACTAACCATGATGTGGTAAAGTTAGGAGTTGTGATAGGCTATAGATAAAGGTATTGATTGGTTATTATGTATTAAGATGCTCAGTAAAGAAAGTATATAATGCATTGTAACCAGAACTAAAGTGGCTTCAGACTTCAGGCTTCAGGCTTCAAGCTTGGCTCTGTCACCCACGACCCAGGACTGCTGTAACATCATCTGTGCAATAAACAGCATTTTAGAAAGAGCCGCCTGGAGTCCCGCATCTCTCTTGCCAGGCTCTTACAAGGAGGGGGCTCATCCCTGGCCCAGGGCACCCACAGAGCTGCCTGGGCATGGGGACAGCCCAGAGCTGCCCCACAGCTGAGCTGCCCCTGAGCCCTGGCAGCGGGAGCTCCAGAAGAGCAGAGCTCTCAAGGCCATTACACTTTGATGCATTGATGTTTTGGAGAAACCTGGCTGTTCCTCTGCTTAAAATTATTCCTTTACCAGCAGAGCAGAAACGCTCTTTTTCGTTACATTTCTGTCAAAAAACAATTGGCGTGTCAGGTTGCATTATGTCACATCATTTGGTGAAACACGAGCTGACATACTGTNTCCTTTCCACCACTTTGTTATTCACTCTCCTTTCTGTCACAGCTGTGTGCTTTCTTTTTTCTGTCTTCCTTCCTTGATTCTGTTCTTCCCTTTCATATCTTCTCAGCACATTGCACTTTTCCTTACTTTCAACCTTCCCCTTTCTTGTTTTTCTCCAATCACCTTATGAACTCCATTCTTTTCCTGTACTATTTTACTTTTTTTTCCTCACTAGAATATTCTTCTTTTGTCTTGCTCAGGAGTTGAATTTTGCTGGAAAGGATTTTCAAAAAGCTGCTACTTCCCCAGTTTCCTTCTGCTATGATAGTTATCCGAGATGAGGCTGCTTTGGCCTGCATTAATATTTACAGACTTGTTTTCTGAATCTGGAGAATGATTTAGCGTGAGAGTAATGCAGGGGAACAGTTGAACCATGGAAATGGTAAGGTCTACTTTGCTAGGATTCATAAATCTAAAAGCCATGCTGAGGTAAACAGCTTCTAGAAGAGCAGCGCCTAATGACTGAAAATCATTGAATGTCTAAAGTCTTAAGTCTGAAACGTCTCTTTCTCAGGCAGCAAAAAATTAATGGTTAAATACATTCTCCAAACTTACAAAATTACAGCCTTTCTCTTTAAAATATATAAAGTCTAAGGAGTTCAAGTAACAGCAGTTTTCCTAGGCAGTCAGGTGATAAATGTGCGATTTGCTAACATCAGGTATGCATTTTCTTACAAAAGCACTGCATATTTAAGATACTCTTGGTACTCTCATCTTTTTATTTTTCAAAAATTATGGGGTTTTTTTTGCCACCAAGTTTTTTATCTTCTAGATACTAACCCAAATCATTTTTCAAGGTCAAACCATGCCGTACATGTTTAATTTCAGCACGGACACATGAAATGGTAATCAGCTCCTACTTATTATTAACTCCAACAAAATATTCCTATTACAAGTGAAACACAGGATGACTTTTGCCACCCCTTGCTACAGAACTACTGTGCTTTTAGACCACCCAGAAAGGAACATTTTGGAATAAAATGTGACATTCGGAGGTTGGACTGTCACATATCTTATGCACAATAAGTTCTGTAATGGAAGCATTACACCTCTGTCTGAAACAGAGGATTTAACACATTTACTGCCCTGCTAACAGGGAAAGACAGGGACAAGCTCAGTGGCTGTCACACAAACTTGGTGTTTAAGAATAAGACACATTCTTCGGCAGCTGTGAAGCAGTGTGAGGGAAGACACCTGAGAAATGGACCTTGTAACAGTCAAGGACTTTGTTTTCTCTCTGTGTTATGCATTATTTTGTGATAGAAAAAGCGAGTTGAACTCCAGGGTGAGTCTGGATGTGCACTTGAGTAGTCCATGCACAAATGCTGCCTTTTACCTGTAATTTCATTTTACTTTAAGACAAGCAGAATAAACCATTTTCCTTGAACCACTGAGCTCTCCAAACTCTACCAGTGAGACATGCTTAAACCAATTAGATTATTTTGATATTTCCTACACATTCTTTTATGTTATGTGAACACTTCAGTTTAGGACTAAAAGCTTGACTTGTATGACCAAGGACCATTATAAAAAAGAAAAGTCAAAAGCAACACAGTGTGCAATTAAAGAGTAAAACTGCAAGAGAGTTCTGTTTTCAAGAGGGTTTTTTCCTGTCAACTCATCATGCAAAGTGATGTTTATATAGCTGCTGTGTCTCGCGTGTGTAATATCCACATCACAAAAATACACATTTTGGAAAACAAAGTGGTACCTATTCAAGATAGAAATGTACAGGAGAAGTCACTGCAGAGGAAAAACAAAAGGACCTGTAGAGACCTACCCTGGATTTTGAATAAAATTGTGAAGCTGGGCACAAGGTGTGAAAAGAACTTGCAGCAGTGACGTGGCTTGGTTCTACTCAAGCACTGAAGGAAATTCAGTGTTCATGAAGCATTTTCTAGCATCATCCATTGTTCTCCTGGAAAAATGTGGTACTCAGTGGTACTTGCTTTGTGGCAAAAATTATGTACTTTGGTGTTTAGATTTTGGCAAATAAACCCACCTGCATTCCAGAGCCCTGCAGCTGTGGGCTCTTTGCTGTGCCACTCTGCAACACCTGGCACTTCCCCTGAGCATTTCTGGGTATTAAGAGCTAACTGAGGAAGTTAGAGTCCTAAAGCTTGGCAAAAGTTTTGGAAAAAACCCACCTAAACCCCCAAACCCCCTGTGAATACTGTTTGACTTTGTTCTAGATTCATTACTCTGGTGGGTAAGTTTTAAAATAGAGCAGGATGTGTAAATGTTCTATGTGAACACAGTTGCTTTCAGAAGTATCCTGAACATCACTAAAGAATCAGTGCTACCAGGAGAATCTGATCATTCCATGTTTGGCTGTTTTTTCTACTGCAAAATCTGTGGTCTTTATCAATATTTGATGAGTCAAACCATTCCCCTCAAATGATTAATAGAATCCCCTAACATATAGGGGAAAAGGTTGAAATTTGATTTTTAAGTAATCTAAGAATAAATTGTTTTCATATAGATTTTTTTTCTGAACCTATATTGAAGCATTTGAATTGTGCTCATGGAGCTACATTTATAAGAAAAAGTATTATCTTTTATTCGATCACATAGTATATCTTGAAAAAGAAGCATCTCAGGCTCACAAATGCTTTCTTGCACCCTCTGTAGGGATATGGAAAATAATCTTGCTGGGAGGAAGAGAGCTCAAGGGAGAATATAGATGTCCTGTTAATCAGGACATAAAAAAGAAAGGAGAAGCTGTGATGTGACAGTGACTGGTGGGAGAAAATCTGGCAAACAGCAGAGAGAAGATTGGGAGATATGGCAATTTGGGAAATGTATGTATAATTTATAAATTCAGACTTATTTTATCAATTTCATGTAGCACTCTTGCTTGGTCAGTATTTAATCTGCCACTTGCTGGCTGAGACTGTGCCATAGATTACACACTCTGTGTGAGCAGATACAAGAGTGATCTGGGAAGAGATAACAGGATATGATTTTTGCTCAGGAAAGCACTAATGCTAAACAGACTGGTTAAACTAAAGGAAACTGATGGTCTCAGGTTGTCCTGTAAATTAGAGCAATGGGAGCTGCCTAGTGAGGGAGCAGATGAGGAAAGCTGTTCTGTGAGCTGGGGAGCTGCTGGAACTGCAGGCTGATCAGCAGGGCACTGGGCTTTAACACCATGGAAGAATTGTCCAAAACTCCAAGGTCTTACAGGGTTACAATGGTCCCAGAGAGAAGATTTTGATTTTCTGGATTTTTGTTTGCCTTTTTGCTTTTTATTTTGAGAGCTGTAAGTCTAGGTGCTTTCTCCAATAACATGGCCTGGATAATAATATAAATTTATAGTCTCCACTTACTTTGTAAGTGCTCACAAGATGAAACTGTAAGCTGCAGTATTTTGTGTCTGGAGTGGGAGCTTATCTACTTCTCCTGGCTCCTGCTGTTCAGACTTTGGTTGCTTCCTGCTCATTTTACTGATACAAAATGTTCAGGTTTGGCTTTCCATCAGTGCGTGTTTACCAGCAGCACTTTGGCACAATCACCTTCCCTTCCTCCTCCCCGGGTATTATGGCCTTGAAGAACTTTTAAGTGAGGGCTGAGCACAAGTTTCTGTTTGTGTTATCTTGCCGTGGAAAGGGAAAATATTTCACAGAGCACTCCAGCTCAGCCAGCAGCTGAAAAGGAAGCAGGCTATCCTCTCCACATCAGCACAGATCAGCACCTAGATGTTTGTTGTCTTCCTGCCTTCTTTAAAAGGTAAATATTGTCACTAGTTTAAATTGTGGGATTTTTTTTCTTTAACAAGTCTTTAAGCATTTAGGATCATCAAGGTCCTGTCCCCGTTACCCCAAGTTGCTGTTAGAATACAAGTATTTTCTAAACACAAATGCAGCATCACTGTTCTGACAATAATGTGTGCACTGAGTGCCCAGCCCCAAGAGGCAGGGTACACCCCAGATTCTGTGTCTGACTCCTGGGTGGCAATGGTCAACCAATTAATAGAAATACAGGATTTTTTTTTCATCTTGTTATATTTGCTAAGACTTTATTCATAATGAAATATTCAAATTATGGATAAACTGACTCCCTTTTTCCGTCAGAGCAGTTACAACTTCCTTGTGTGAGGAAGAGGAGCGGCAGGCTCTGATCTCTTCTCNAAAGCACTAATGCTAAATAGACTGGTTAAACTAAAGGAAACTGATGGTCTCAGGTTGGCTTCTAAATTAGAGCAGTGGGAGCTGCCTAGTGAGGGAGCAGATGAGGAAAGCTGTTCTGTGAGCTGGGGAGCTGCTGGAACTGCAGGCTGATCAGCAGGGCACTGGGCTTTAACACCATGGAAGAATTGTCCAAAACTCCAAGGTCTTACAGGGTTACAATGGTCCCAGAGAGAAGATTTTGATTTTCTGGATTTTTGTTTGCCTTTTTGCTTTTTATTTTGAGAGCTGTAAGTCTAGGTGCTTTCTCCAATAACATGGCCTGGATAATAATATAAATTTATAGTCTCCACTTACTTTGTAAGTGCTCACAAGATGAAACTGTAAGCTGCAGTATTTTGTGTCTGGAGTGGGAGCTTATCTACTTCTCCTGGCTCCTGCTGTTCAGACTTTGGTTGCTTCCTGCTCATTTTACTGATACAAAATGTTCAGGTTTGGCTTTCCATCAGTGCGTGTTTACCAGCAGCACTTTGGCACAATCACCTTCCCTTCCTCCTCCCCGGGTATTATGGCCTTGAAGAACTTTTAAGTGAGGGCTGAGCACAAGTTTCTGTTTGTGTTATCTTGCCGTGGAAAGGGAAAATATTTCACAGAGCACTCCAGCTCAGCCAGCAGCTGAAAAGGAAGCAGGCTATCCTCTCCACATCAGCACAGATCAGCACCTAGATGTTTGTTGTCTTCCTGCCTTCTTTAAAAGGTAAATATTGTCACTAGTTTAAATTGTGGGATTTTTTTTCTTTAACAAGTCTTTAAGCATTTAGGATCATCAAGGTCCTGTCCCCGTTACCCCAAGTTGCTGTTAGAATACAAGTATTTTCTAAACACAAATGCAGCATCACTGTTCTGACAATAATGTGTGCACTGAGTGCCCAGCCCCAAGAGGCAGGGTACACCCCAGATTCTGTGTCTGACTCCTGGGTGGCAATGGTCAACCAATTAATAGAAATACAGGATTTTTTTTTCATCTTGTTATATTTGCTAAGACTTTATTCATAATGAAATATTCAAATTATGGATAAACTGACTCCCTTTTTCCGTCAGAGCAGTTACAACTTCCTTGTGTGAGGAAGAGGAGCGGCAGGCTCTGATCTCTTCTCTTAGATGACCAGTGGCAGGGCCTGAGGGAATGGCCTGAGGCTGAGTCAGGGGAGGTTTAGGTTGGATATTAGAAAAAGGTTCTTCATCCAGAGGGTGGTCAGACACTGGAACAGGCTGCCCAGGGAGGTGGTCACAGCACCAAGAGTTCAGGAAGCATTTGGACAACACCCTCAGACACACAATGTGACTTTTAGGCTGTTCTGTGCAGGGCCAGGAGTTGGACTTGGATGATTTCTGACTCCTTTCCAACTCCAACTATTCTGTGATTCCAGCTGTTTTATACTGTTTGTATTCACTCTCCAAATAGCTTGCCTCAAACAGCCATTCACAAAATCAGAATTATCTGTATGAGAACTGTTCCTTTGCTGGGGGTCCTTCCCCAGAGGCACCAGCCTCAGGTGTTTCTGTGCTACTGCACTGGGAATAAATGACTTTAAGGGACAGGACAAGTTTGTCAGGACAAAAAGGAATCAGAAAGGTCAGTATTTGGGGAGAAAACACCTGAAAAGGAATCTTTAAAGGACAGCCTGTATTGTGTAGCTACCCCATACATGTATGTAGGTGACATTTGGTATATACCAGATAATTTTAAAATGCTTGGTGAATTTGGCCCTAATTTCAGAAATAGAACCACTGTGCTGAAGAGTGAACAAAGATTTGTAGGAAGTGTTGGATTCAGTGGAGTTTTTTGAAATGCATCCTATAAATCTACAGCTGGATGTGTCTCCTCTTCCTGCAGTAGGTCCAAACTCCCACCTGTGCAAACCATAAAAGATATGACAGAGGAACAATGTGTTAATTTTGGCAGAAGAGTCAAATTTGTCTTAAATTTTTTATATTTGCCATATAACACCACTGAAGGAAGCACAGAGGAAACACTTTAGAGTTGCTTTTCAAAAACAAGTTCTTCTGGCAAATCAAGAGACTTTTTTCAGTTATTTGCTATTTTTAGTTTCTGTTGTAATATCCACTTTTCTAGTTGCTTTTTTTTTTTTTTTTTTTTTGTACCAGAAGGAATAATAGTATCTTTAAGGGAAAAAATTTGATTTCTGAGGCTAGTCTTAGTTCTTACAGCTAATCTTACTCAGTTTCTACTACTTTTTGTTAGTTTGTTTATAACAAGAAGTCTTCTCATGCAAAGCAAATATTTATGAAAATGTGTAAATATTTCCTTTGGAAATTGAGGCTTTCAAGCCAATTTCAGTGAAATTATGCTTATACTGATGTATCAGAGCAGAAATAGCACACTGCATGTCTTGCTTAGACTGGGATATAAAATTGCACTTTGAGGCAGCCTTGCTAATTTGTTTCACTTTTGCGCAGTGTCTCTATTTTTTTTCTTGATTTTTTCAAATTATTCTGGAAGGTGTCTTAGTGAAGATCCCATTCTAATGAATGTTCAATTTGCATGTTTTGAAAAAGATCCTTTTTTAAAATTTGGAATCTGAAAACTAAACAAGAGAAGTATCAGGCAAAATGCAGGAAGGATCCCTTTAGCTGCAATTCCAGAACTCCAATGGACAGGAAAGAAGCAGTTTTGGGATGTTCTTTATAGGTGTGCAAGTACATGGTAGGAGTATAGTCCAAGGACTCCTTCCTCATATCTCATTTAGTTCTTATCCGTGTGTTAATGAAGCACAGCTGCATTCTTTTAGCTGGTTTTAACATGGAGCACTATAAATGAATATGTATTTATGATACCTCTTTTCTGACATAAATTTCTGTATTTTCTATATCTATAATAAAAATAGGTAGATGATTATTATTGTGTCCTACCACTAACTGTGTAAACTTGAGACAATTTAAGACGGACATCCAAATTAAAAATAGTTTTGTGCTTTTGACTTAGAAATCTGGCTTTGATTTAATTAAAAAAAAAAACCAAAACTTTATGGGAATGCAGGGAATCTTGGCTGCCTGCAGCCATGTCCATCTCCATCTGATATTGTTCCTGTTAATCGCTTGGCCCACCTCACAGGGGCAGAGCTGCCAAGCCATTAGAGCTCCATACTTTGTATAATGAGGTGAGGGGCATCATTTGCAGCTGGTAGAGCCATCTCAGGGAGACCCTCAAAGCCCTCTGGAGCACTGGGTTCACCTGGTGGCTTTGCTGTGCCAGACGTGGAAGGCAGGCATGGAAAAAAAGATTTCTCCCAGCCAGAAGGGGCCAGCTCCACTGCAGCTGGCAGCTTGGGCCTCTTGTGCTCCATCTAACAGGAAAACACTGTCTGACTGTGGCTGGAGAGGGAAAATTAAACCCCCTCAAGACAGAGGTTGTGGCCTCACTCTGAGGAATTGGTTGATACTGACAGAGTGGAAGAGAACAAACGTTGTTGAATCCAGGTGGTGCCATGAACAGCTGGAATTCCTGAGCCTGTGTGGAAGGTCTGTCTCCTCCTCCTGTGCTAGGATTTGGCTTTGCTTTTCCTTTTGTCATGGCCAAGATTTTCTGAGCAAAGTATCTTTTTCCTGAGCAAAATTGGAACACACTTCTGCTGCAGCGCTCAACATCAGGTCACCACCAGATCTTGACAGCAGCCCAAGATGATGTGCACTTAGAAACCACATGACTCAATTCTCAATAGATGCCTGACAGGTGCTGTAGGCAAATGTTGTTTTAGCTACCAAAAATTGCTTTGGAAGGAGTCTCTGGCCTAAGGGATACGTAAGCCTGTGCATCGACATGTTTCAGTTCAGTATGAAGCAGATGCATTGCTTAGGACATTTTATGTCCTATTCTATTATATATTTGTCCATTTATATTAACTCTTGGAATTTTAGAAACAGGAGAACATCCTGTGTATTTCTTGGTGTAATATGTGAATCCTGGAGTGAATATGTAACACAAATTTTATTTTATTTTTTTGTGTCTATCCTATCTGCTGACCTCCTTGTGTCTGATTCCCATTTCCTACCCCTGCCTGTCTTACAAATATTTACTCTTCTAAGCAGAACACCTTCTTCCTGCTCTTTCTGCCAGGTGGTCTTAATGCAGCTGAGTCTCTGCTGGAGCTTTGACCCAGTTCTGAGGCAGTGGTGTCCTCCTGGATGAAGAAGCAACATCATCCAGGAAATACCAGGGATCAAGAGTAGCTTGTCAACCAGAGAAATACCATCTAGAGGTAAAGGGAAGTTTCTAGCTGGTTCTTTTCCACAGTGATCACACAGCCTCTGTTCCACCTGGTCTAGTGCTCAGCCAGGTGGAAACAAGAGGGTGGAGAAAGATCTTTTTTGACTTACCTGCAACTTTCATTTTACATCTCAGGCTTTCTAGTAATAAACACAAATGAAAGTAAAATACCTGCAAAGAAAACAACGCTCTCAAGAACCCCTCGAGAACACCCAGTCCAACCCCCTGCTCAAACAGGCCTAGAGCAGGTTGCTCAGGATTGTGTCCATGCAGATTGGAGCATCTCCCCACAATCGTTAAGGAGGTGTTAACATGACTGGACAGCTGCTACAACCAAAAAGCAATTGCTGGTGCAGCAGGACATGGTTTGCTTAACAAGGGCCTTCCCATGTTCCTGATGACTGCTGGAACAGAGGAAGGATTTAGAAGGAGCAGAAGAAACAGAATTGGACTCTTTAAACAATTACAAACTTCTTTATCCCATGTGGTGCCTGCACAATGTGAAACCTGGTGATGGAGCAAGTTCTCAGAAAAGATTTAGGTAAATGTTAAGTCTGGTGATAAGTGATCAGTGCAAAATCTTCTCCCCAGATATCCCAGCTGGAATTTCAACCATGAAGCTCACACCAAGCACTGCAACATTTGGTGTGGAGGAGCAGATGTCCAATACTGCTCCAAAAGCAGCACGTGAGGCAGCACTTGCTATTGGATTTGTAACTGTGTATTTTTTGCTTGGGGAGCTGTGAATATGTATTTTCTGTTATTAGAGATTACAAGTATCTCTTAAAGTTAAAATTAGGTCTTTGCATACTTCACAACTGCATGCATTTAAATATGCAAATAATAACACTTAACTTATTCTGAATTTACTTCATCACTAAAATATTTGTACTCCAAACCTGGGATATTTTACAGGTTCTTAGATTAACTTTGCAGACAGCTTGTCAGTGAGTGGGGGTCACTTGTGTGTCCTGGTGAGATGTTTTTGACAATCTGTTGCCAGAATACCTGTCTATCAATAAGTTTATCAGTAGACTTCATTTATTAAAGAGAAAATTAGTAGCTAGTTTTGTTTTTCTTTTCTGCTTAATGAATGAAATAAATTGCCAGTTGGCTTGCTTTGTTGTTGTGTTTTTCCCATGTGTGTTTGTGGTGGTTTGTTTTGGGGTTTTTTTCACTGCAGTATTTGCAGTTTGATTTGAATTACCTGAAGGAATAAATTCCATTTTCAGTGATGAGGATTAAAAGAGAGGACCAAGGTATTAGTATAGTCAGACAACATTCTAGTGTCCTATATTAAGCATTCCCTGAAAGTAAAGATTTGCGTGTTCCATGTTAATTATCCCACCTCTAATTGTACCCCCTTGCCATAATACCCTAATGAAAGTGCTATTTATATTAATAAAGCATTGCACTCCCAAGAACAACCCATCACATTGGTCCTCACTCTACATATAAACCCTCTAAAATGAAAAAGGAGGAAAGAGA
>WBMY01017581.1:37284-49003 GCA_013397315.1 Donacobius atricapilla | reverse complement strand
CTGGGGCAGGTCCAGCTCTCACCACCAGAACCCCCAGGGGCTGTTCCATCAGCTCATCCCCAGCTGGGTCCATCCCAGGGGGATCCAGGTTGGTTTCCTGGCCAGCAGGACGAGGCTTTGGGCACGTGCTCAAGTTTAAATGTGTGGTTTAAGTCCTGCTCATGCCAATGAAATCTAAGCCTGTGCTTAAAGTCGAGCAGTTGATTGAATTGTGGCAATACTGAGAGGCCTTTGTAGAATTAATTAATGGATCCGAGCTGCTTTTTATGCCTGTGGCCCACAGAGAACTGGGCAGCTTCTGTGTGATTTTGAAACATATTCCCAGTTCAATCCAGGATCCAGACACAAATGGTAGCACACATTATATGGATTTATGGCATTCCCTGGAGGATTCCGGGTCAATAAAACACTGACTGGATTACAAAGAGGCCTCTAAAGTGTTTGCTGGAATCTGCAAGGAATGAATGAATGAATGACTGTTGGGTTTATGACTGGAAAACATCTTTCTGTGGATGCTGCAGCCCAGGCTGACTGACATAACCTCACTTTCGCTGTGTTTTGAACAACTGTTTTTATTGTACCCAGGCCAGAAGGCAAAGAAATAAAAGGGGAGGCAGAATGTTGTAGTGGTGCACTGTTAAAACAGTCTGGAAAATAATACAGGTTTAACGTAAATGATTAATTCTCATTCCACATGGTTGCCTTTCCTGCTGTAAATAAATCACAGGCTTCCAGCAGGAGCAGTGCTCTGGAGTTATGCAGCCACGCTGGACACAGTGCAAGAAGCTTGGAGCTTATCTAAACCTTATCTGAAAGTGCGGTTTCACAGAATTCATTCGGAAGTGACCTCGAGTTTTCTAAATAACCAGAGAAACCCTGGCTGAGCCCCACACAAAGCAGGAGGCTTCATTCCCAGCTGCCCATGGACGCAACCTGGAGCAAGGTGCAACAAACAAGGGTTAAAAATGTGAAAAACGAAGTTTCTGTGAGGGATGAGAGACCAAAGGAAGGAGCCTCAGCTGTGCCCAACGCTTCCCAAAAGCTGAGGGCCATCCTTGAACATCTCTGGAGCGCCGTGTGCCCCTTGGATCAGCTGGGATAAAGGGATGTTGCCTGCCCATCTGTTTTTGGAGTGGTTTGGGTGTCAGGATGGAGCAGCTCAAGGAGCAGGAGGGTCAAGCTGCTCCCTGGTGAGGAATCTGGCACCACCCCCGTGTGTCCCCTCTCTGGACAGAGGGGATGAGCTTTGTTGCTCCCTGGCTTGGCCATCCTGGGGGTGCTAAAAGAAGGAGAGTTCAATCCTCTGGGATTTGCTCTCCTGAGGGATCGCCCATCCCATCATCAAAGGAAGAACATCCAGACCTTGATTCCTGCTTGGATTCAGTTTCCAGGTCCTGGCAGCAGGGCTTCCTCGCTGTGAGTCCATCCTAAATTCTTCTTTTCCAACCGAATTTCCATAGGAGGGATTCCAGCAGCTTCAGCCACCGCACGTCTCTCCAAAATCAGGAACTTGCTGAGCCCCGATCACACTCAGCAACCACAGGCTGTGCTCAGGGAATTGCTGCTGTCAGAGCTTCATATCAGCCCTCAACGGCAGAGCTGTGATAATTAATACATAATGATAATGAGGGTTAATCAAATTAGCAATGCGATTCCTATTAATATTTTGCAAGCCTTTCTGATCACTTGCACAGCACCCACTGGGCTGTTTTGGGGGTTTTTAAAGGACATTTCCCCTCCTTCTACAGGAGAACGGGACTTCTGAGGAATTAAAGAGGGAGGGAAAAGGTAACTGGGAATAGCAACAATAACAAATAGGAGGAAAGAGTTGAAAAATCCATGGTTTTGGTTTTATCAACTTATTTTTATCATCAACAGCAGCAAATACATGTTCTAGGTCACTTGGCTGAATGGAAAACATCCCCCAGGGGCAGCCAAACTCAATGGAAATCGAGGCTCTACCTTGAGCTCAAATAGAGCACAGACAGCAGCGATGGCAAGTCCATTAAATTTTAATTAGCTGGTCATTAAAGTGTGCCATTCATTTGGGATATTACATGGCAAGGAAGGCCAAGTACAGGAGGGGCTGGCTTGATTTTCTTAATGGTCTCCTTAGGCACTTCTCCCCACGATTATGATCAGCTCTTCCTAAATTTACGGGGCAATTTATTACCTCAGCGGAGTGGAAATGTCAGGGAATGCAACGCAGGAAAAAGTGGGTGCTGCTTTCAAAGAATCAGAGTGGTCTCCTGTGAGAAGAGCCCCAAGAGAGCCCCTAATTACCGCAGCAATTAAACCCAACAAAACGGGACGTGGAACCATTTAATCGAAACGGACACACGGCACTCTGCTAATTCCACCAAAAACTCATGGAAATCATCAGTTTAGCCCAACGTGATGTGAAGAGCGAGACTTCAAACTTCCAGGAAAGGCATCTCCCGGAGCTTATTTGAACCACCAAAAAAAAAGGGGGGGGTTGTATTTCCAGCTTAATGGCCGAGGGCACAATGCCACGCTGTGTGTTTGGGCTTGGGAGAGCTCAAAGCAGAACTCTCCTAATTGGAACTGCTCAGATCCCCAGCGTGGAGGTTCATTCCAAGGAATACTCTTGCTGCTGGAAAATAGAGCTGCTCCAATTTAATTAGAGAGCAGCTACACTCAGGCTTTGTGATTGGGCCCGCGAATTCCTCCCCGGAGCTGAAACACCAATTTTTAGCAGCAAAAGGAAAGGGAGCTGCTTTCAATTTCCATTTTATTATGCGGTAATGGATCATTTCCAGCCCAGGAAAAAAAAAAAACAAAAAACCAACCAACCCCAAAAAATTCAGCCTATACCTGGGGTTAACCCAGTTCCAGCAGGTAATGGAATCTGCTTTGCTTGCTGCAGCTGGAGAATGATTGGGCTCGACGTCTTGATTTTGGGCAAGGCAGTGGAGCAGGAAGAAAATCAGCTCCAGGAAAGGGGGGGACGCTTTGAGGTGAAAGGGAAATGCACTTTCCTGGGACTCTCAGGATAGCACCAATTAAAGCCTGGATGTTTATACACGGCACAAAAAGTCCTGTGCTCGTACCAAGGGCGCCTGAGGAGGGGGAGAACAGCAGGATTTTGGTGTGTCCGTGTTTTTTGCTGCACTGGGAGCTGAGGATCCATCAGGACGGATTCGCTGGTGGAGATGTTTTGGAGCCAGCACTGGTGTCTTTGACAGGCTATTTTCTCCTGCCCCGCTTGGGAATGTGGGAACTTAAGGATACATCCCTAAAGAGCTGAACAAGGTGTGGTTACTTTATAAACCTGACCTTTGTCCTGGGAAGTTGTGGATATCCCTGGAAGTGCCCAAGGCCAGGCTGGACAGGGCTTGGAGCAACCTGGGACAGTGGAAGGTGTGGCAGGAGCTTTGGAATTAAAGGATCTTTAAGCTAAAAGATCCTACAAATGCAGTTTTATTTTGCAGATTATTGACCCCATTATTTACTCTTTGTTTTATTTGACCCGAATGTGTTACAGGAGATATTCTCTGCCAAGAGCTTTGATAAGTGTGAGGTCTCTGAGTCAATTATATCGTCTGAAATAACCAAGTTTTAAAATGTGAGATAAATAGGAATAGAAGACATTTGCCATTATATCAGATTTTGATTAGTTTTGTTAAGCATTTGGTTTTATTTAAGGTCAGGGTATAAACAAGTGAACCAATTTGTCCGCATAGGTGAGAGATAAGAGAACCAAGCTCAGAGTTCTCATCTTAAGAGTTGTTGGTGGATTTATGAAAACTCTGAATTAGATAAAGCAAATTCACATCAGTAAAAAGAAAACTTGACCGGGTCATGTAAAACAACAATTTGTTCCTGAGTAGGTGATTAGGTCATTTCAGCAAATGAGAAAATGGAATAATTGTCCAGCCATCAAAAGGCTGAACCCAACAGGAAGAACATTCACACTCATTTTTACTGATGGACCAACACTGAACACTCCTAGATCCACAACAAGGTAACAAATGAACTGCCCTGCTCACCCAACAGCTTTCCCAGAGAACGTTTTGAAGGACAAAAAATTCTGGAATACTTCCTTCTGCACATACACAGCTTTAGCCTTTCCTCTGTCCCTCCTTCCTTCTCTCCTTCCTGTAAGCAGGGCCAGGCTCAGCTTGGGCAGCAGCAGGAATTTCCCCATGGAAAGGGCGCTCAGGCCTTGGCAGGGGCTGCCCAGGGAGGTTTGCAGTGCCCATCCCTGCAGGTGTCCCCTGGAGGTGGCACTCAGAGCTCTGGGCTGGGGACAAGGTGGGCACCGGGCACCGCTGGGACTGCCTGGGCTGGGAGGGCTTTTCCAGCCTCAGGGATTTGGGGATTCAGGGATTCAGGGATCCTGGGATTCTGGTCTCCCACACTGCGCTGCCAGCAGGCAGGGATGGAATAGGAGGTGCTGATATGTCTGATAAGGGATCAACCTCTTGTGGCTGTGGCTTTATCTGCTGTGCTTATCACATGAGGCTCCCACTACCTGTCTCCTGTGACTTCAGGAGTTTTTGGGGACCACAGGTTGGATCTCTCCCGGATTTTGTTCCGGTCTCCTCAGCACCATTCAGGAGATGTGACGGAGGGTGTCCTTGTGCCACCGTGCTGTTGCCCAGCCCCTGGATGCAGGTTTGGGTCAGATGGAAGACCCCTCTCCCCATCCCTCTGAATGTCCCACCCACTGGAATTCCCATGGAAGCACAAGGTCCTGGGGTCCTTCTGGCTGCCACCCCTGGAATTTTAGCTTGCACGTTGGATGGGATATTAGGAAAAAAAAATCTTAGAAGGTGCTGATGCCCTGGCACCTCCTCTTGTGCCCAGAGCAGCTGTGGCTGCCCCTGGATCCCTGGCAGTGCCCAAGGCCAGGTTGGACACTGGGGCTGGGAGCAGCCTGGGACAGGGGAGGGTGTCCCTGCTGTGGCAGGGGTGGCACTGGATGATCCTTTAGGTTTTTCCAACCCAAACCATTCCATGATTCCATAATTCCAAATCCATTCTGTCTTTTGAATGGTGGCAGGGATTTCTCTGCATTTCCTTGGATCTCTCTGCATCCCCTGCGATCTCTCTGCCTTCCCTTGCAGCTCTTGGATGCTTCAACCATCTCCCTGTGGATTTTTTTTTTGTGTTTTCTCCTCCTTGGAGCAGGAATTTGGCCCACTCAGGCTGTTTGCAGCCCCTCTGAGGGTATTTAGGTAACAAGGCTGTGAAGGGATTGCTATTCCCTGGTGTGTGGGGTCAGGGAATACCGAGCCTGCTGGGATGGTGCCAGAGTCGTGCACAGGGCAGAGTAAATCAGTCCTGCCACTCTGGCTCCTTCCACCTATGGAAAATATCCTCTGGGAATAGCTGCATCCCCCTCAGGGATTATTTCTAGGATCTGGAGGGGCAGTTCCAGCACAGATCCCAGGAATACAGAACCATCTGGAAGCCAGGGAAGCCAGGAGTTCCTGGGTGTAGCTGGGGGTGTGCCCTGAACTTCTTGAGCAGCACAAACAGATCTCTGCTGAATTTACAGAGGAAAACCAGACCCAGGGTCGAGTGCCACCTTGTGCTTTGCTCCTCTTTATTTGCTCCTCACAAACTCCCTGGCCAGTTTTGTGCCTGTGCCTTTCCCAGAGCAAAGTCTGGATTTTTTGGGTGAAGAGAGTGTGAGGAAGGAGAGGTTTAACCACAGGGATGCAGCGTGTGGTTCCACCTCCCCCGTGGGCCAGGTCCTTGTCCCTGTTTTATGTGATCCCAACCCAGCCAGGCAGGATCATCCCTCCCTTTGGATGCATCCCGGGAAGAATTAGCTGCTGATCTGCTTGCATGACTGAAAGCAATCACCCTCCTCAAGCAAGCAAGCAAGCAAACAAACAAACCTCTCGGTAATTAAAAGAACTTAATATTGAGGTTGCAAAGTCGAGGCTCAGAATTTGGACATTTTCAGAGACTTGCGCAACTTTTATTTGTGGCCTTTCTGTGCAGCCTCATGACAGCTTTCAAAGCTGATTTATTTTATTTTATTTTTTTTCTCTCCCCCCTGAGCTGCTGTTTCCTCCAGCACAGGATGGGCTGCACACAAATAATGAGGAGCTGGGCCCTGTCCTCAGCCTAACGTGTGGGTCCCGGCATTGCTTGTGGCACAACCCCGAGCCTATCAGCTTCCTCATTGCCCTTCCTGTGGTAAGGTGGCCTCCAAGGGGCTCCAAAAAGAGGGATTTTTAACCCCTTGTGCCCTGCTGGAAGGAGAGGTTGCAACACCCTCGTTTTACACCCCCTACAAGAACATCGAGTCCAGCCTTTGGCCGACCTCCGCTGTTGCAGAGCATTCAGAAATTTGAATTTTCCCTTCCGGAGGGCCCAGAGAGTTTTATTTTTCAGCCTCCTTACCACTGATACCAACATCCAAGAACAGACTGAAGCCTGACTGAAGTTCTGGGTTTCAGCATTGTGGCAACCTTCGGTTTGGCCTGCGGAAAATGAGGAATTCAGGACTTGGGATAAATCCACAGAGACATCAGGCAGGGACCCTGTGGCACAGGCAGGAGCAGAACTGAACTCACCCAAGGCAGCAGGGAGGCTTTTCTGCTCCTCTGCTCCCCTGACTCATTGGCTTCATATTTTCCAGATGTCTTCGGACTTTATCCTACCTTACCCCGCTGCTTTGGTTCACTCCCGGATTTGTTCCCTCGGTTGTCATGGAAAAGATCCAGGAATGAATTTGCCAGGTCTAGACCCCAAATTAAGCTCAAACTTCTTTGTAGACCTGGAAAGGGCCCCGTCCTTCCAACCTCTTGGAATTGAGCAACCCGAATTTCTAATCCAATTTCAAACCCAGACACTTCTTGCTCAGCGCGAGACGCCTCTTACAAAACCCAAGATAAATCGTCTTAATTACGGCAGATAAATGGTCTTAATTACAGCAGCCCCTGTTTTCTCAATGCCTGCATTTGCAATATGGTTATTCCTGGAAGGGGAGAAAAAAGCGGGATAACTCCCAGAGTTTGGGGGGCAGAGAGGGGGAGAAAGGAGCTGTTTATGGAGTGGTTTGAGACAAATGAAATTCCAGGAGCTGATGAAAAGGGTTCTTCCAGTGGGGTTAATGCAGGAAAAACAGGGAACAACACCTAGGAGCTGGGAAGGAGCAGGAAAAACCCTTCCCTGGGGCACTCATGGATGTTTGGGAACCACGGGAACTTCCAGCTGAGGCTCTTTGAGACCTTTCAGGGAAGTGGGATCCTGAACTGGCTTCCCCCAACCACTTCTGCCTTGTCCCCTGCACATTGGGATTTTCAAAGCAATCACAAATAATCATTGGATGCTTTGGGTTGGAAGAGGCCTTAAATATCCTCTAGTTCCAACCCCTGCCATAGGAACTCAACTAAGCCAAACTGGGACTTTTGGGAAGAATCATCTTCTAAATATGAAGAACAAGCACGGGGAGGTCCAGGGAATCACTTTTCCCCCTCGGTGAACATTTTTCCTTAGTTCTAAAAATAAAACTGCTTTAGACAGCTACCTAAGCAAGCCAGACTCAACAAATCTCCTTGTTACATGAAAATAAAGAAGATTTCCTGCCTGTGGTTTGCTTGCAGCCACTGTTATCTCTCTAATAGACACTGAGCTAAGCAAGAAAAGCAGAATATAAAAAAGCAGACTTTTGTTCTTTTTGCCTAACACAGGACAGGCATTTTCTCTTCTCCAGTGACCTTAGAAGTCTTTGTGTTTCATTAATTGCTAGTTTGCTATTTCTCTGACGAGAAATAAGTGGAAAATAAGTTTTTGGTGTTTAATAGAAGACAGGAAAATGGTGCTTCAGACTGAAACCATGGATTCAGCACTGAGTGACTAAATTTGCTCTCCCACAATCAGGAATTAGGGGATGGACCTCACATCCTGTTTGTGGCCCAGGCCAGACTCCACAAGGTCACCTGGCCTACTCCAGCTCTTCCTGGTGGCCACTGGAATTGGCTCCTGAGCCTTGCAGAGCTCTTGGTGGGACCAAGGCAATCCCATTCTAGCAGGAGCAGAATCCCAAGCAGGATTAAAATCAGGAATTAGAGGACGGACCTCACATCCCGTTTGCGGCCCAGGCCAGACTCCACAAGGACATCTGTCCCAATCCAGCTATTCCTGGTGGCCCCTGGAATTGGCTCCTGAGCTTTGCGGAGCTCTTGGCCGGACCAAGGCAATTCCACTCCAGCAGGAGCAGAACCCCGAGCGCTGAGAGCTCCGTCAGTCTAAATATGGAGCAGGGCAGTTTGCTGGGAATCATTTCCAGTAAGGGAGGATGTTTCCTCAGCAGTTTTCGAGCTGGCCCTGACTCAGGCACTCTCCTGGGAGCTCACTGAAGTGGTCATTAGGGAGGCAGCAAAGAGGCAGCGAGGAATTTCGGAACAAAGACGCTCATCCCGATAAAAGAGCTCCGGAGAATCCTCCTGGCCATCGGCTCTGGGCACGCTCGAGGGGTTTTTATTGATGCCGCTGCAAGAGCAGCGCTGAAACCATTCTGTTATTTGTGCAACAGCCTGAAAGATGCTGCACTGCGCTCGTTCCAGCAGCGGGGTGAAGCACCGGGCTTGTAAAACGCTGGGCTCAGACCAGCCCTAATTAAATGTTTCGAGTCGATTAACACCCTCCGTCGCAACGCGGCGATCGATGGGGGAAGGCCGGAGTTCCTAAAGGAGTAACGGGAAGGCACAGCCAGAATTTGCCAAGCAAGGGCTTCTCCCAAGCTGCAGAGCAGAGGGAATGTGTCCAGCAAAGAGGCTGGGGAACGAAGTCAAGCTTAAGAGACAAAATAAATATTTCTCCGTCTCTGGTTTTTTCACCTTTCTCTGAATACAGGTTTCAAGGTAAATTTTTTTTCTGGATTAGTCGTGGTGGAAAGTTTTAAAAAAATCAGGTTTTAATCATGTTCTGAATGCACAGATTTCTCGAGAAGTCATGGTTGGACACACTGACTTTGCTGGGATTATGAATACAGCTAAACCCGAGTCACAGCTTAAGAGCAGGACTGGACTGAGCCTGGAACTGGCAGAGGAAGTCACAGGCAGCTGGACTTCGGGTTTCCAGTTCAATTTATCCAAATTATGGCTGCTCCTGGCCACAAAATGCTCCAGCATGAAGGGCACAGCAGACAGATCTGCTTCCATGGGGTTGGGCTGTCCCAAAGCCTCTTCTCATCTCTACAAGTCTCAGGTGGTGCACAGAGATGAGGATTATGTAAAATATATTTAAACAGGGAGAAATTGTTCCCTGGGAGGGTGGGCAGGTCCTGGCAGGGGTTGCTCCACAAGCTGTGGATCCCTGGAAGCGCCCAAGGCCGGGTTGGAGCAGCCTGGGACAGTGGAAGGTGTCCCTGCCCATGGCAGGGGATGGAATGGGATCTCCCAACCCAAACCATTCTGGGATTTGATGATTCTGAAGGCCTCCCTCTATGCGAGGCCCAGGCTCCAAGGAGGAACTTTCTTCCTTTGGAGACTGATCCTTATCACTAATTTTCAGCCTCTTTTTGTTGAATGTTTACTGCCCAGCCCGGCTGAATCACAACTGCTCTGTGCTTTCCCGGATAAACAAAGACCTGTCATGACCCAACTCGTGTCTGGGGGTTGGATCAAATACTTTTGGGATTGCAAATCTGCTTCCTGGTCATGCTGGCCTGGTGCCTCCATGGGGGGGAAAAAAAGGTCTGGAAAAGTGTCAGGAAGACACAGGGGGAGAAATCCCACGTGGAACAGAGAAAGGTTGGGCGGACGTTGAATGAATTTCATAAAGAGAGCGGCCGTTCGAGTGCTCTGCACTGCAAAATGAATCAGCTCCTCAGGTTTGTTCATGGAGGGTTTCAGAGTAGGGGAGGCGGAATCCCAGAAAAAAATGACATCAGGCAGGTATGGCAGAGTTTTCTCTGCCCTCAAAACTGACTTTCCATGGGAAGCTGGATGTTCCCTACAGGCCTGTATTCCAAAACCTCCTCCCCGATGATGCTCCCTGTAGCTGTTGTTGCTGTAACTCCACATTTTCTCATTCTTCAAGTCTTCTCCTTCAAGCTTGACCCCCAAAACTGCTCCTGGCCAGGACACCCTTATCAAATACACACAAAAAAGGATTTTTTTAAGCTGATCTAACTCTCTAAACTTCTATGTTAAGCCATTAAACCCAGCCCAGCCTTCCCAATAACCAGTTTCTTAGGCTAACCAACCCAGCGCACCTGAAATTATCCCTGCTGCTACTTGTTTGGAAAAAAAAAAAATCCTGCAATGAATTACACATAATTATTGACCCTGGAGTATAAATAATGAAGGTAGGAAGCTTTTAAAATGTACATTATTAAACTGGTAGAATGTTTAGTGCTAGACAGACATCAGTGGTTTAGCAATTAAATGCATGTTTATGAATCCCTTCTAAATAGAGATTATAAATCTAAAAATTTCGGTTTTATGATAATTTAAAAAAAAACAGATGCGGAGAGCTAAATTGTCTTTGAGCTGTACAACCTTTAATTTAAAATTCTATATTATATACAAAATTGCAAAAAAAACCCCAAAAATAATAATAAATAGTTTAAAATGAAAAATAAAAAATAAACTTAAATAATAAAAATAGAAATAACTTAAAATAAAGGAACCCCCACACAGAGCAGCTTCTTTTAGGGCCTGTTCCAAAGGAAAGTCTTTCCCTTTAATTTCCTGCTGGAATTTTCAGCCAGGAAAGTTCAGCTGAAAAAGGAAAGGATAGGGATGAGAGAAAAGCCTTGAAAGAGTTGGGATCTTCGGCTCCAAACCAAGGAACTTTGAATATCTCTGGAAAAGGGCAAGTTTGGGTAAATTTTCCAAGTTTTGTAGAGATTGTGATTCCCTCTGGGTTTTCCCTGGGGAAGATGATGATGGGAAGGCACAGAAACAGAAACTGTTTAAGTCTGAGCAGAGGCTGGAGCTCAGCATTGGGACTTGGAAAACTGTCCCATGGGAAATGTGGAGGCACCCAGAGATTTTGGGTTTAGGTGGCTCCACATTTGAGGTCTTCAAATAAGGCAGGAGACGTTGCCAGGGTGCAGGAAAAAAAGGGATCTGGAGGTTTCTGGGGTTTCCTGGCAGTTTTTTTCCCTTGGTGTCACTGAGGGACCTTCTGGGTGCTCTGAATCTGAGAAAGGGGCAGGATTTAGGCCTGGCTCTAAGCCCGGCTCCTCTCCAAGCTGCTCTAATCCACACGGGACTGGAAAAGATCTAAATTTCTATGGATTGTGCAAAACCTCTCCCAGAGCCTGGAAAATCAATCCCTTGAAACAGGAGATCATTTCACTGAGGACCAAATGGAATATTGAGAATCATGGAATGGTTTGGGTTGGAAGGGACCTTAAAGATCCTTTAGATCCAATGCTCTGCCATGGAAAAGAAACTTTTCACTGCCCCAGGCTGCTCCCAGCCCCAGTGTCCAACCTGGCCTTGGGCACTGCCAGGGATCCAGGGGCAGCCACAGCTGCTCTGGGCACCCTGTGCCAGGGCCTCAACACCCTCACAGGGAACAATTCCTGCCCAAGATCCCAGCCAGCCCTGCCCTCTGGCAGTCTGAAACCCTTTCCCCCCATTCCATCACTCCGTGCCTGTATAAAATTCCCTCACACTATTTAATTTTAATTTTAAGTTTAATTTTAATTTTTAAATTTAGGGGGTTTTTTTACATTTTATGCTATTTTTATTTTATTTTTTATTTTATATTATTTTCATTC
>WBMY01017576.1:330886-365609 GCA_013397315.1 Donacobius atricapilla | reverse complement strand
GCCTGCCTCTTGCTGGGGCCCATAGCCCTTGGCGGCCCTGGGAGAAGCATGAGGAGCTCGGGCCTCCTTCTCCTTCCAGGAATTCATCCCTCGCCTTGCCTGGAAGAGATTCCTCCGAGGAGGTGACTGCTGCAGCCGGGAAGGACAGCACGCACCTTACACCCAGCGTTTCTGCAGCGGAGGGGAGGTAAAGCCAGTTCTGCTTGGCCCTCAGCTTCCTAGAGGTACCTTGCCTCCGGGGTCGCCTCACATCTTCCTCCAAGTCCTGTGCTTTCTCTAAGGCCTGGCTGCTTTCGGCCAAGGAACTTGAGGACACACCAAAAACCTACCTTCAAAACTAAAATACTGGCAAGCACTCTTTTTTTTTTTTTTTTTTTTTTTTTAAGGAATTGTATTATTTTCTGATCTGGCCAGCAGAGATTGGCAGCAGTGGGGTGCAACAAAGCAAAGCTTCAGGTTTCTTGGACTTTGTTTCCAGCAGATACCAGGTTAGAGGGATACCCTGTTCAAAGCCCAGGGTACTGGTGGAGGAAGTCATTACAGGAACCCCTAATTTCCAAGGCAAGGAAATTATGTTAACGTTTCACCAAAGAAAGCTAAGCTTAAGGAGGGAGATGTGTCTGTGGCTTGGATGTTGGTGAGTAAATCTGCTGAGGAATCTGAGATACAATTTTAGATCACATCTATTTACCTATTTAATAGATTACATCTATTTACAGACTAAATTGCTGTTAAGTCTTTTTGAAAGAACAGCCCAACTATGTTGTCGCTTGTTGATGTGCTGATTTTGTAGGCCCTATTTACAGCCATATGGGGACCTATTTGCCTCTTTGGTGACCTTTTAAGGGCTGGGATCAAATCACATTAGTATTTTCATGTCATAAAACTGATTAATAGCATGGCATTTGTTTTTCAGACATAGTTGCAAAATGCTACCAAAACTGCACACCCTAACTGTCCTAACTTGTACATATATTCTCTTTTCTGTCCCCTGTGGTTGGTTTGGTTTGGTCTTTTCTATTATGGGGAATAATTAACTGGAAGTAGGCTAGTGAAAAATGTGACTTTTTTCCCTGAGAATTCATACTGTAGACCTGAAAAACCTGGGACAGTGAATTTTTAGAACAATGAATATTAAAAATATAACAGTGAGCTTTTGGCTGGAATGGGTTACAGTGACATATAATATGAATTCCTGTCTCAAGTTTAATAAACTTACATTTATGAAATACAAGCTGAGGATTTTTGAGAATATAACCAGTTGTATGGCAATCTTTTATCTTTTCAAATGGAAGTCCAGATTCATAGTATATATTTGATATAAATCATTTGCAGTTTAACTCTGCCTGTACAGTTGAAAAGCTTATGTATTTAACTTGAAAATGACTTCTGCCTTTCTTTGGTGAACAGTTTAAACATTATTGCATATTTTTGTTTCTTGAGCAGCATTACAGCTACAAGGTCACTGGTCCCAACATAGAGTTATATGTTTGGAAACTAGTATTTACTTCTTCTTTTCTCAGGAAAATGGCCCGTGACCAAATCCTCTTCCATCTTTGCATGCTTTGAGAATAGGATACAGGTGATGTGTAGTCTTGGACTCTGTTTCAATTAATTCCTTTGCATATTTCTGAAACTCATGCTCTTTAGAAAGTGCAATAGCTGCTGTCTGAGCATCATAGTCCAATTCTGCTTGCTTTTCCTGTTCTTTTCTTGCCTGCTTTTCAGCCTGATGAAAAAAAAAGGGAATATTTTGTTCTCAACATTACCATCCTGTAAAGCTGAGAGACGGTAAAAGCTTACAGAAGGTCTGCACCATCCTTAGTTGATACTTGGCACTCATCATCCCTCCCCGGCCATATCTCCCCAGAAAGGGTACATTGAATAGCTGAGTGAACGTCAGCATTAGCTGCTGCTCTTTGGTGACCTGCCCAGAAGATACAAGAGGACAGCAGTGCATGGTTGGAAAAATGTCATATTGGCACAGGACAGGATGTGACCTGTCCTTGCAAACCAGCCCTGATTTGCACCAATGCTTTGAGGAAGCTGGTCCCCAACACCAGCGTATGCTAAGCACACGTGATTAAAAACAACCCAACAAACAAAAACATCCAAACAAAACAGCAAGCTTCCTCTCTCTCAGCAGGAGTTAGTGCTATTGATTTAGATGCATGCTTCTTTCTGAAGGGTCTGACAGGATACAGATACACTGCTTTTCTATTTACCATTTGCTGGAGCTGAATTTTCTGTACTTCTAGGTTTGCCTCAAGTTGTCCACGTTTTTTCTTGTTTTCCATTTCCAGGTGGATGCGGGCTTTTTCCATTAACACATCACGTTCTTTTTCAGCCTCTTCTTTCTCCTGTCTCTCCTTTTCCTCTTTCAACTTCATCTGTAGTTGACAGAACACACAGAAAGGTTAACCAAGGACTGGCCTGCTAAGCTGGAAGTTGTATCTCTCTGCAGAAGCAGCCCTGTATCAGCGCTCCCCTAAGCGTGGTCACTGTGGCTGGCCAGTGTCCAAGCCCAGGGTTTTCAGCAGCCCTGGCAGATGTGTGCCCACCACAGAAGGGGGAAAGGGAGAGGGGACTCCAGGAAAGGGGCTTGCTGAAGGCTGCTGATGCATGGCACCAGAGTCTGGGCCAGGCTCCCCGGCTGGAGTAGGCAGAAATAAGATCAGCCCAAATTTCTTACCACAGTGGCTCTGTGTTCAGCAATAGATTCAATGGCAGCCTTTTGTTTTGCTTCTTTCTCTTTGCATTTTTTTTCGTGTTCAGCTTCTATTCTTGCAACATCTCTAACCAGTCGATCACCTTCCATCTTTAATACCTTACTCATTTGTTCAGTTACTCGACTAATGATTTTTTCCTGGTGTTCCTGTGCTTGTCTGCAGAAGAACATGAGCTTCCATAACATACCAGGGCAACACACCTGGGTCTACGTGAAGCTACTAAACTCAGCAATTCTGCTTCCAGAGTTCTCTCCTCTTGACCACTAAGGCTGGCCCACCCACCCAACTCATGATCTCCTTCTGTTCCTCCTGTTTGGTTTATTTTTATATTATCTGATTGAGCAAATAAATGTTCCCTGTGTTCTTGTATCACTATTTTCTGTTGCAATTATGAGCTGGATCCCTCAGTAAGGATTCCAGTGAGCATCTTGCCATTAGGAGAGAAATGTTGGAAGTATTGGCCAGAAGCAAAAAGAGAACAAAACTCTTAGATAGACTCAGTGCTGTCATCATGTTGTACCCTCAGTGTTACATTGAGAAAACATCTCCCCTTAATAAGAACACGACATAGTTAAATAATGTAGGTGCCATGTTAAGAAGTCAAATCTTTTTTCTGGAGCTGACTCAGAGCTTATACTCAAAAATATTTTCATCAAGGATCTTAATTGTCTTTGATTGTTGAGGAGGTGGAGATTTGGCAGGCCATATGGAAAATCCCTCTTCCCAGTACACAGGTGCAAAGCTCTGCATTTTCATAAGCCTCTGTACTTTGAAGGGTGGAGAGGTTGCTCCCTCACACTCTTACTAAGGAACCTGTGAAAAAATTTCCTTTTTCTCCTGAATTCCCTGCTCTCCCTATCAGTAGAATTTAGAATAACATTTCAGAATAACTGTTGATTGTGTTATATCATTAGCCTAAATGATCTAAAAACAACTACAGTATCATTTTTAGATCATTTACAATTCATACTCCAGCATTGTACCTACCTACGCATTTCAGCTTCTTTCTTTTTTCTCATCTTTGCAATAATTCCCTTTGCTTTAAAATGAGCTTTGATCCGATCATCTTCTTCCATTTGGTTTTGTTCCTCTATTGCTTTGATTATTTTCTGGTCATTTACATACTCCTGTATGGGCAAAATGGTTCTGATGTAACAGATGACATTTAGAGTATCTGGATCTGGGGTAGCAGCTTACAGGAATCACTCCCTGTTCCCCCTCCTCAAGTTTCTTTCAAAAACAGAAGAGAGAAAAGGGATTCTCAGGAAAGGAGAGAGAAGACAGGAAAGGGATACTTCCACTTCTGCTTCCCTATTCAAAACATGCATCAAGTGGAGATAGTAGATGTGAGGGTGAGGAAAAGGAATTGAGCATCCAACAGCTGCTTCTGTGGTGCAGGGCACAAATTGCTGTGTGACACAGAGCATCGTCCTGTGCTCCCACTGACACCCGTGGGCGAGGGGGACGGTCTGACCGTCACCCGCACACACAGATCGTTCTGCTCCTGGCCCCACCTCATCCAAAACTATCCCTAAGAGCTTAATCCAAAACACAGAGGAAGAGGAGTTTTCTATACTTCTATGTAAAAAAACAACTGTCTTTTGCATGCTGGCCAGAACCACTCTGAGGCACTTCTTGTTTGTATCTTCCTAGGATGCCTTTAAAGATGAAATGAGATGGCAACAAGTCTTGGCTAAATTCCTAAACCTCTCCAATCATAAATATCAAGTCAAATTAAAAAGATACATTCAGTCTCTGTTTATTCTCTCTTTCTAACAAAGAAAAATGGGCTTAAAACAGCAGGAATGTGAAACTTAAATCCAGTTCTCAAGTCAAGGAGGTATTCCTTGATGTCAACAGCCAAATCTTTAAATGTAGGCCAGTCAAAGCATCAAGTGCCAACATCCCTTCAGACAACAGAAGGGAGGGGCCTCCAAGAGGTCTTTCTCAAAGGCACGGTGGAAAGACCTGGCCTGCAACTGGCAGGGTAAGCATTTGATCCCATGCTACTAAAAGCTGTCAGCAAAGACCCTTTTGCCATTAGACTGCTTTATTTGTGGGCCAAGTCCAACCATCACAGCCAAGGTGAAATATGCATTTTGAACTGTCTGCTTTCCTGCCACTTACATGATACAGATTCCGGTGTTCAATTTTTTCCTTATGTTTCTTTTCTTTTTCTCTCTGAATTTCTAGTTGGTACAGTTGGATCGATCTCTGTATTTCTTCCTCTTCTCTTTGTTTTTCCTGTTTGGCCAGATCTGCCTGATGCTCACGCTCCTTAATTCTGAATCAGAAAAAGGTGAATAAATGGTCTAGGAACTGCATGAAGTAATGAAGTGCATTACCATAGGTACCTTGCAGTGCACAATGTGATACATTGACTTGAAGGTAGGTAGAATATCAGAGGTGAATAACAGCGTGATTGTTTGTAATGGTAGCCCTGGTCAGAAATGAGCTACATGGTATGCTCACAGTTTGCAGTCTTGTGGTGATGCGTTTTAGCTGGATGACTCATTAGCACCACTGGAGTGGTAATGCTCTGGCCTGTATCTGCAGCATCCTTGGAGAACAAGATTTCCCTAGTATGACCCCAATATACCTGTGTTTCTTCTGGGCATGCAGGCAGCTGCGTAAGCTGGTAGTGTTCTATACTGAGTTCTGCAAGGATTTATGTGTTGCGCCTGGAATACGTAAAACCAGGCTCTGAACCCTTCCTCTGCCTTGGGAAATGTGAGTCCTTCTATCAGACCACCAGAGCCAGTCCTATAAATACCACTGGGACCCCCTCCATAAGATTTGTGGAAGACCTGAGAGAAGGAATAGAAGTAACAGTAATGCTTTCTCTTGTTCTGCAAGAGAAGCTCATTATGGGTAAATGGAAAATCTAATTTAACCTCTTCCTCATCTGGAAAAAAAATAAGTAAAATACACTTAAATTTCATTGACAACATTTGAGCAGTGATTTGACTAAAACCTGTTGATGCTTCCCAGAGGCAATTTTGCATGCAGACTGTTGGCAAGTAGAAATGCATATAGCTTTTCCCTCTTGGGCAAGATCTTCTGTGATCTTCTTCTAAAAGAATGGCATTTGTGAAACAAATTATTAGTAAGTTTCTGTAAAAACCTCATATAGTGTAGGAGAAGGGAATACAGGTGACCTCACCCCTGATAAGTAACAGCTATATCCAATAAGGATGAGGAGACAAAAGAGGGGGTTAGCTGGTAAGGGGGGGATCATCATGGAGGAGGAACCTTGAGGAGCATGGAGAGAATCATGAAGAAGAAGGATCCTGAGGAGAGAGAATCACTGCTGCAAGGTCAGTCTGGGTCTGCAGTTAGAGCCTGTTGTTGGAACCTGCAGTCACAGTGTAGCTAGGTAAAAGTCTGCATTCAGAGTCTGCAAACTAACAGATGCAGTCATAGTTTTGCAGGAAATAACCAGCAGTCAGAAGCTGCAAAGGAAACCTACAGTAGGAGCTTGCTGCAGCCTGGGTCAGTGAGTAGTTGGAGTTAAGATGACTAAGCCTCGAAGAGGAATAAACCAGGACCCTTTTTATGCTGTGTTTAACAAGAAGCCTGTGCCTCAGCTCACTTTTACCCTCTAATAAGAGGGCTGCTGCAACAATATAGAATGTATTTTGAGAAGAGTTTAAGTAAATAATGTAGGGCTGCTTTCACTTACTACTTACTGTTCTAGCTGATCTTTGCGTAGTGCCTGTTGATTCATATAATGCTGATGTGCTTTTTCTTGCTCACTGAGAATGTATTCTTTAAACTGACGTTGCTCTTCTTCATAATCCCTCTTTCTGTTATCAGCTAATCTTGACTTTAGAAAATCAANGCCACTTACATGATACAGATTCCGGTGTTCAATTTTTTCCTTATGTTTCTTTTCTTTTTCTCTCTGAATTTCTAGTTGGTACAGTTGGATCGATCTCTGTATTTCTTCCTCTTCTCTTTGTTTTTCCTGTTTGGCCAGATCTGCCTGATGCTCACGCTCCTTAATTCTGAATCAGAAAAAGGTGAATAAATGGTCTAGGAACTGCATGAAGTAATGAAGTGCATTACCATAGGTACCTTGCAGTGCACAATGTGATACATTGACTTGAAGGTAGGTAGAATATCAGAGGTGAATAACAGCGTGATTGTTTGTAATGGTAGCCCTGGTCAGAAATGAGCTACATGGTATGCTCACAGTTTGCAGTCTTGTGGTGATGCGTTTTAGCTGGATGACTCATTAGCACCACTGGAGTGGTAATGCTCTGGCCTGTATCTGCAGCATCCTTGGAGAACAAGATTTCCCTAGTATGACCCCAATATACCTGTGTTTCTTCTGGGCATGCAGGCAGCTGCGTAAGCTGGTAGTGTTCTATACTGAGTTCTGCAAGGATTTATGTGTTGCGCCTGGAATACGTAAAACCAGGCTCTGAACCCTTCCTCTGCCTTGGGAAATGTGAGTCCTTCTATCAGACCACCAGAGCCAGTCCTATAAATACCACTGGGACCCCCTCCATAAGATTTGTGGAAGACCTGAGAGAAGGAATAGAAGTAACAGTAATGCTTTCTCTTGTTCTGCAAGAGAAGCTCATTATGGGTAAATGGAAAATCTAATTTAACCTCTTCCTCATCTGGAAAAAAAATAAGTAAAATACACTTAAATTTCATTGACAACATTTGAGCAGTGATTTGACTAAAACCTGTTGATGCTTCCCAGAGGCAATTTTGCATGCAGACTGTTGGCAAGTAGAAATGCATATAGCTTTTCCCTCTTGGGCAAGATCTTCTGTGATCTTCTTCTAAAAGAATGGCATTTGTGAAACAAATTATTAGTAAGTTTCTGTAAAAACCTCATATAGTGTAGGAGAAGGGAATACAGGTGACCTCACCCCTGATAAGTAACAGCTATATCCAATAAGGATGAGGAGACAAAAGAGGGGGTTAGCTGGTAAGGGGGGGATCATCATGGAGGAGGAACCTTGAGGAGCATGGAGAGAATCATGAAGAAGAAGGATCCTGAGGAGAGAGAATCACTGCTGCAAGGTCAGTCTGGGTCTGCAGTTAGAGCCTGTTGTTGGAACCTGCAGTCACAGTGTAGCTAGGTAAAAGTCTGCATTCAGAGTCTGCAAACTAACAGATGCAGTCATAGTTTTGCAGGAAATAACCAGCAGTCAGAAGCTGCAAAGGAAACCTACAGTAGGAGCTTGCTGCAGCCTGGGTCAGTGAGTAGTTGGAGTTAAGATGACTAAGCCTCGAAGAGGAATAAACCAGGACCCTTTTTATGCTGTGTTTAACAAGAAGCCTGTGCCTCAGCTCACTTTTACCCTCTAATAAGAGGGCTGCTGCAACAATATAGAATGNCTGTTGCCAGGCGACCCGGCGGGTCCCGGTCACGTGACGGCGCGGGCGGAACGCGCGGGGGGCGGACCCCGCCTATGTCCCGCCCCTTTCACCTCGTGGGCTCCGCCCCATGTACCGCCCCTTTCGNTAATAAGAGGGCTGCTGCAACAATATAGAATGTATTTTGAGAAGAGTTTAAGTAAATAATGTAGGGCTGCTTTCACTTACTACTTACTGTTCTAGCTGATCTTTGCGTAGTGCCTGTTGATTCATATAATGCTGATGTGCTTTTTCTTGCTCACTGAGAATGTATTCTTTAAACTGACGTTGCTCTTCTTCATAATCCCTCTTTCTGTTATCAGCTAATCTTGACTTTAGAAAATCAACTTGAGCATCTCTTTCTTTTAGGACCTTAGTAAGTAGAAGTGCACTCTGCAAGAGAACATTTAAAGTCATTCTCATGTTCAGAAGTGTTTAAAGACATTCAGTACAATTTCAATGTAAAAAATATAAGTTGTCAACAAACATGGAAATGTCTCATTCTGTCATCCTGATAACATAGGTAGGTTTTTGTACGATTGATAACCTCCTTCCGTTTTGCTGCTTGGAACCTTGCTTCTTCCAAATCAAGTAACTTTCTTTCTTCCTCTTCCTTTTCTTCACGTAACTTTTTGGCTTGAAGTTTCTGTTGTATCAGGCTCTATAGTGCAGACAAAATTAGAAATCACAATTAAGTTTTGGATTGTTTTTTTTACTTTGCATTTTAGCTTTAAGTAAAGAATATGTGTATATTAGATTTTAAATGTATTTAAATGGCATTTAGTTGAAATACATATTCAAAAGCAAATGTTAAACAAAGGGAGTACAGCTAGAAATGTTACTATATGTGTTTTTGTACGTACAAAAGCGACTACCCTGGTTAACAAATGTATCTTGTACTTACCAGAGTGGCATTGGGCGAGTCTTTTCCAGCAGCTTTGGAGTCCAAGTGCACTTCTTCCTGTTCTTTCTTCTCATCAATGTATGCGTCTTCTCTAATGCTGCCCTGAATCCTTTCCCATTCTGCTTTCGGAAGTATAATGACCTGACGAAGATCTGCTTCATTTGGAATGAAATACTCTTCTAGAACATCCTTTTCTTTCAAATGATGTGCTGTGCAGAGAGAAGAAAAAATACAAAGGTTACTTGATACCAGAAAATCCAATAATCAAATGTATATCAGGATTTGAACACCTGCATGGAAACAATACTAAGTTATCCTTAGTAATTGTTGGTTCCCCCATCCCCAAACCCCAGAGTAGCTGTATCTGTAGTCTACCTACAACCAGTGCATGTACTTGGACGGGCACTGACTGACTGGACTGTCTGTATGTGCCCTTGCCTGTCTGTGGGTATGCGTGGGTTTGGCTTGTAGTAACACACTTCCCAGGCAGTACTTGGGCATGATTCTTGGAACAGCAGAGAGCACAGACCATTCCCAAAATGAAAAGAATATTGGTAAAGCCATTCCACTGACCGTATGAGGCAGCAATTTGGGCACAGACTGTGCCTTAACTACTGTGTCCTGCATCCTCGTTGTATTTACTGAAATAGTTCTGTTGTAGAACAGTTTTTGATTTGTTGCCAAGACTGGGATTTCTTTGCTGCATTAGGCTTACATACACGTGTGCAGGCATAAATGCAACTTTTCTAGTTGACGTCTAGGTTTTGTAATGCTCTCTCAAGCGTCACCACGATTTTTGAAGGGAGTGGCACTCTGTACAGAGTGGCCTTCTGTAGGAATCGTGTGATTTGCAGCAGACTGACAGGCCGTGTCTGAAAGGTAAGGAGGCTTTCTCTTAGAGTGACATCGGTGTCAAAGTCTGTTTTCCGGATGCCGTCGCTGACCAGTCTCCCAGCAGAGATCAGACCTGATCCTCTCCCTCTGTCCTAGGTAAAGACAGCCTCACCAGCAGTAAAGGCGCACTGATGCGGCTGCGCCCTGCAGGCAGGATTCTGCCAAGCCCCTTGTTCTTCCCCAGCTGCTGCCCTTGGAAGTTACTGGACCTGCGCTGCGTTCAGGTCAGTTCTCTGCGCTCAGTTCCTAGGGAGGAACAACCCCTCTTGTCTGCAGCTGGGGGCGCTTTGGGGAGAGGCACGCTGGACACCCCTACAGCCTCCCGGAGCCGTGCGGCCACGGGCTCGGTTCTACCCTCCCGCCGNGGGCGCTGTCCCGGAGCGCGGGCGCAGCTGCGCCGGCGGGGTGCTCTGATGTCTGTGGCAGCAGCTGCGGGGCCCGGAGCAGGGCTGACTTGGCCGGGAGGGGTCGGCAGATTCAGCTTCACAAACTCGCTGCATTTCGTTTCGTTAGCTGCTTTGATTTTGTGCGGCTTCGTTGAAGGCACAGGTTCCGTCTGTTCGGTGGACCTTTCCTTTTGAAATACCTATTGAGGCGTTTTGCCAGGAGAATCCCAGTTTGGTTGCACTGGCAAATGCTGATGGAGCAATTAGTATCTGCTTAAACTGATTGTGTGTGACTACAAGAAGATTGGTGCTGCATTACCAAGTCTTACTTACTGCAGCATGAGTTTAGATACTGTCTCAGTAACTATTTTAAACAAAACTTGGACGCTGAACTTTGGAATTTACAGATTGCAGTTTTAGCTACAGCACCACTTCCCATTGCGGTAGTTGCCATAAATAGCTTATTTTGTTCAGATATTTTCTTCCAGAATTTTTCTCTTCTGAGCACAAGGTCAGGGTAGGAATATAGTACTTGTGTTTGTATAAATAATTTTCTTTTTTGTTTGTTTTCGACACTATTTTTCTCACAGCTATGAAATTTCTGTTGGTTTTTGATTTTGACCATACAATCACAGATGAAAATAGTGACACCTGGATTGTGAAATGTGCTCCTGAAAGAAAACTTCCTAATGGATTAAGAAACTCTTACCAACCAGGACATTGGACAGAATATATGGGCAGAGTCTTTGTCTACTTGGGAGACAATGGTGTCACAGAAGATGAGATGAAAAGAATTATGACAACAATTCCTTTCACTGCGGGAATGATAGATCTCCTGGGATTTATTGGCGAGAACAAAGAGTTGTTTGATTGTATAATTGTTTCAGATTCTAATACAGTATTTATTGACTGGATTTTGAAAGCTGCTAACTTCCATAAAGTGTTTGATGAAGTGTTTACAAACCCTGCAGCATTCAGCACTACTGGCTATCTTACTGTACAGCACTTCCATGCTCACCATTGTCCAAAGTGCCCTAAAAACCTTTGCAAAAGGAAAGTTTTAAAAGAATTTCTAGATAAACAGCTGGAGCGAGGAGTGAGTTATACACAAATTGTGTATATAGGTGACGGTGGGAATGACCTATGTCCAGTAATGTTTTTGAAAAAGAATGATATTGCTATGGCCAGGCAGGGGTATACCTTGGAGAAAAAGATTTCTCAGCTGGCCCAAAGTCTCAGTCCTGTGCAGTGTTCTGTTCTGGTTTGGTCATCTGCGATCGACATTATGTCTTACCTGAAACTACTTATAAAGGAATGATTCAAGTGACAAAAGGAGACTAATGCAGTTACATTTTAACTTGTTGGGAGAGAAAAACTGCATGCGTATAAAAGCTCAAAATTGTGAAATTGGGCTGTTATCTGAAATTATGGGTTTTTTAACCACAACATAAAACTGTTTATGTTCAATCCTGGTAATAATGGGAAATGGAGTAAAAAAGGCCTTCTAACACAGTACAGATTCCAACATTAGTGGAGAATGGGGGTTGGGACAGGACCTGTCATTAGTTTTTGTCTACTCCCTCCCTTCCAACCCTTACCAAGTATATAACTGACCGTTGCAATCTCACACACTTAGGAGAAGGAGTAGGATTACTGTTCAAAAGAAATAAATTCTTTACTTAGAAAACATTAGGTGCCAGGAGCATGGTTCTGGAGCTGTTGGCTTTTATACTTCTTTGATCTGATGGCAAATTATTTGCTTGCTTGTAATCTCGTTTAATCTGAAGATGCATTTATATTTTCAATCTACTAAATATTTTACCAAACAAAATTACTTTTTAATAGTTTGTATTATCTTGTATTGTAAAGACAATAAAAGTTGCTATCACTGACAAATGCAACACAACTGATTTGTGCTGTGTATTCTGCTGGCCTGTGTGTCATCAGGCCTGGAGAGAGCAGCCATAAGTGTAGGGGTCAACCTTTGGCTGGTCAGGCCCTTTCTCTTCTGGAAAGCTGTAAGGACGTTGCTGTTTTGTTTAAAGAAAAGTCTCTCTCCCGTTCTGACTACTGCCCCGACAGCATGCTGCTGCCGCTCTGTACAGAGCTGACACTGGTTTGATCTTCCGTGCTGACAGCTCTCAGTCAGCCAGGTGCCTTTTTCCTCCTTGGTTTCTCCTACAGTGCATGATGAGATGAGCCCCAAGGGTTGGACTGTACGTATAAAGGTATTAAAAGTAAGTCTCATTAAAGTTAAATAATCTGTTTTCATGCCAAATGTTTTTATTCTTATATCCCAGAAAAGGTTCCAAATCCTGATGTAGTCTGCTATTAAACTGAGGTCATATTTAGCTGAAGTGCTTTAATAACTGAGAGATGAGGCCAACTTTCACAGCACCTCAGTTGCAGGTGTAGTTTGGCAGTCTGCAGTTACTGTATCTGTCTTCCTTTGTTTTCTGTGCAATGTTATTCTCATTTTCTTACAGACATTTTATGATGTCACTACCTTCTTTTTCCTTAATTGAAGATTTTTGAGTGGTCTTGCCTGTTTTCAGGCTGCTGGTTTACATAAATTTCCCTTGTGTATGTCTTTCCTTGCCTCACCTATTTTATTGTATTGTAGAAGGTTCCTTTGAACAGTCTGTTGCCTAAGATGTCCAAACAGTTCTCAGGAGCATGGCTTTTTGTGATGGATATTGGGTAGGTATCTGGGATGTTCATATTTGGGATCTTGGCCTTTTGTTTGACGCAAGGGCACAAAGACATCTAAGGACTGGCAGGTCTCAGGCTGTGGCAGGTTTAAGTTGTCTGGTTTACAGGTCTTAGAAAAGAATGGTAATGGCTGTTGCATAGGGCAATTTCATATGTTACTTCAGGTTTTAAGTTGTTGCCATTATTTACCCCTGCTCGCAACTAAGTAGGACAGCTTGCACACTCCAACTCTCCTGGGAGGAGAATTGGGGAAAAAATTAAACCTCATGAGTTGAGATTAGGAACAATTTAAGAATTGAAACAAAAAAATATATAGTAGTAGTAAATTATTTTAACTGCAATGAAAAAGAGAGAGAAAGGAATGAAGTCCAGGAGAAACAAGTGCTGAAGAATACACTGCTCAGCAGGCGCTGCTGGATGCCCAGCCCATCCCCAGCAGCGCCCGGCCCCTCCCGGCCGACTCCCCCAGTTCTGCACTCCGTGAGCCCTCCCGTGCTCTGGAATCTCCCTTTGGCCTGGCCGGGTCAGCTCTCCTGGCCATGCTCCCCCCAGCTCCTTGTGCAGCTTCTCACCCCAGAGCATGGGAAACTGAAAAGTCCTTGACTGTGGGTAAGCACCACTTGGCAACAAGCAAAACAGCAGTGTGTTGTCAGCGTAATTCCCATAGTAAATCCAAAACACAGCACTGAACCAGCTACTAAGAAGGAAATTAACTCTATCCCAGCCAAAACCAGGACAGTTGTGTGTTTCCTTTATTCTGGATGTGCTGCTGAATGTTCCAGATTCTGTGCTGGTCTCTTCTGTGTTTTTCAGAACTTAGTTATGGAATAGCTTGCGTTCAGTTTGTCCACAGATCCTCAGTTACTGCTTGCTTAAAAAACAAACAAAAAGTAGTATATCAATGATTACTCAGCTTTTTCTTCCATTTCCACTAACTATTGTTCTTTCAGCCTTAAGGGACCTACTTTGTAATTTGCTGTGAGAGTGAGAAATTGGCTGAGAAATTGTTCTTCATGCTCAAAAAAGGAGCATGTGTGGCTTTGCTTGAAGTGCTGAAGTAGGAGTTGAGAGTAGATTAAGCAAAGTAGAGTATGTGAAATATTAGCAATTATGTTCTAATCACTTCAAGTAGAGGGTACAGCTGATGATATTTTCCAGACAAAGTGCATGTTGGAGACAGAAGAAATCTTTCAATTGCAGTAGGCAGACCATTAAGCTATTACTCAGGTCTTATTCAGGGTTTTTTTCCCCACTTAATAAAAGTGAGGACTTTTCTGAAGCACCACAATTACCAGATTTTTCCACGTTTGGTTACAATGGAGGGGAGATGAGTATCTCCTAAGAGTGAAGCTGGTTTAAGCTGGTAGCCAACTAAAAGACAGGGAGAAGCTCCTTGAAGGGAACGCATGTTCAGTACTAAGTGTTGCTGACTCCTGACTTGCTCTCTGGGAGGAAGATGACTTAGGTTAAAAATGTTATGAAAAAAAATGCATAGCAAAAGTCCTATATGTACAGGAAACTCTCTGTATGGTAACAGGTGTGCTGTCATACACCTCTACCATGCAAGTACTTATCTTGGTATTGTGTACAATAGCCAAGACGTGGAAGAAGTTCCTGCTTGTCCATAGGAAGGTGATGAAAAGGAAAATGCAACCAAAACAAAGGTGTTGGCATGGGGATGTATAAAGACTCAGGGCTGCACAAGGGAAGTTTCTAGAGAAAGAGATGGAGTAATGTAGCTGAGGGACAGGCCCATGTCAGACAGCAGGGCTGTTGTAATTCCTGGGTTACCCTGCAAAATGCATCAAGAGGAGTAGAAAAAAAGGAAGGCATAGGTGTGTGTAGGTGTGGGGAAGTTTTGGTTTTGTGGGGGGTTTTTTTGTTAGTTTGGTTCATTTTATTTTTGTCTCATGTTACTGTGTAAAGGCCAAGGGCCAGTTTGGATCCTGGTGCAGGGTTAGCATGGGAGGAGGGATGGCAGAGGGATAGGACCATATACACTTTTCCTGTTTGGGTTTCCTTAGTTCATACTTCTGCTGGGCATTGTGGCGGAAATACCACTGGTAATTAAAAGAAAAATGTGATGATTTTTCATCTGTGTTGAGGGGGAACTCTCAAAATTTCTCCTTTTGGGTATTGTTGGCACTCTAGCTAATGATATTCACCTCCTTTTGGCTGGAGAAATTGCTGGCAGTTCTTTCAATCTAGGAAAGCTCTGGCAGGGCAGAAAGAGCCTGGTTGCTGGATCCAAAGAATCTGAACCCTGCTGCAGATAAAGGAGAGCCCACAGCTGCTTGAACCCAGAGGATGCTGTGTTTTAAATAAAGAAAATGTGTTGCTAGCAGAAAAGAAAATTACTTCTTAAATTGTGAATCACATTTTCAGGAGTTTTAAAAGCCAATACAATATAGCCTTCTTCCTGAAAATGTTACTTATAGTTGAAATCTGTGGGCATAATTTGTGCCTGTCCTTTGCACCCTGCCATGTTCAGGAGTTTGGGGAGAGCTGTGGCTTTCCCCTCCTGCTCTCCGGTAATGGAGAAGCCCTTGGAGATTGCTGCTCTTCCAGTATCGCTGCTCGAGCGCCCTGGGAGCGCGGGGCGTCCCTGCCAGCAGCGGCTTCGGGTCGCTGCCGGCGGCGGCCGAGGCCCCTGGCTTTGTTGCGTGGCTGAGTGACACGGGGCTGGTGACGCGCCCCAGGCATCCGCTCCTGTCCCTAATACGGNCGGGCTGGGAGCGCGGAGGGCGGCCGGGTGCGCGCAGCGGCGCGGACAAAGCGGCGGGAGGCGCGATGGCCGCGGCCGGGCAGGAGGAGTACGCGTACCTCTACAAGGACCCCGCGCACCCCGCCGGCTTCTTGGAGGCGTTCCGGGCCTTCTACCTGGACGGGCTCTTCACCGATATCACCCTCCAGTGCGCTTCGGGCGTCATCTTCCACTGCCACAGAGCTGCCCTGGCAGCCTGCAGCAGTTATTTTAAAGCCATGTTCACAGCCGATATGAAAGAGAAATCCAAAAACCAGATCAGCCTCCCCGGGCTCAGCCATGCAGTACTGGAAGCTCTCGTGAATTACGCATACACATCCCAGATCCAGATAACAAAGAGAAATGTCCAAAGCCTACTCCAGGCTGCAGACCTGCTCCAGTTCGTGTCAGTGAAGAAAGCCTGCGAGCAGTTTCTGGTAAGGCACTTGGATACTGACAACTGCATTGGGATGCACTCCTTTGCTGAATATCACGATTGCTCGGAGCTGGAGAAAGAGTCCAGAAGGATACTGTTATGGCAGTTTGAAGACGTGTGGAAGCAGGAAGAGTTTCTGGACATCGGCAAGGAGAAACTCTCTTATATTCTCTCTAGGGAGAATCTCAATATTCAGAAAGAAGAGGTAGCCATTGAAGCTGTCATTAAGTGGGTTGCACACAACGTGGAAGGAAGAATTGAAGACATCTGTGAAGTGCTGAGCTGCATCAAAGTAGACTTAGATAACGTGTATTTGAGGTCAGCTTTAAGCCTGCAAAAAAAATGCCGCCTCAATGACAGTAAGATAAGGTCACTCATATTTAATGCCCTGCACCTCAATCCCAAAGGTCTTTCTAGAAGATCCACAGCAGCCATGTATGTCATTGGAGGATATTATTGGCATCCCTTATCAGAAGTGCATGTTTGGGATCCTTTAAACAATGCATGGGTCCAGGGAATGGAGATGCCAGATCACACTCGAGAGAGCTATGGGGTCACTAGTCTGGGACCAGACATATATGTAACAGGAGGTTACAGAACAGAGAGTATTGAAGCTCTTGACACCGTGTGGATATATAACAGCGAGAGAGATGAGTGGACAGAAGGCTGCCCCATGCTCGATGCAAGGTATTACCACTGCGCAGTTTCCTTGAGTGGCTGCGTTTATGCATTGGGAGGGTACCGAAAGGGAGCTCCAGTCCAAGAAGCTGAGTTTTATGATCCTTTAAAACAGAAATGGCTTCCCATTGCAAACATGATCAAAGGTAGGTGAACTTTTGTATGGTGTCTGCTGTCAATGTCAATTCTTTTGTATTTGCCATTTTTAAGTACCATGGAAACATTTAGGATTTGATCCAAATTCTAGAGAAGTCCATGGGAATCTCCTGTTAATGTTAGTGGGCTTTGGTTCAGGTCTTCACTAGCCAAATGACCACAAGCACCCAAATGCTATGCTGGGCAGTGCCATAGAACAGCGGGTGGAAAAGTAAGTGGTAGTGTCAGCTTAATTTTGCTTTCTTTCATGAGTAAAATTTCTCTTCAAATTAGAAAGAAATCAGAAAACTACCCAGGATAAGAGTCCATTCAGTACACAATCAAAGAGCAAGCTCCAATAAAGGGACTGTATTATTTTTATGTAAGATCTTCTGTGCAGTCATTTATAAAGGTGTCATAATTTAAAACTTCTTGCACGAAATTCCCTCCTATTTTTGTGTGTCATCTGTTCAGGATCTTTTGTTTCAACTTTGGTGTGAGGATAATGAAAAGCACTAATACCTGTTTCTAGCAGCCAAAATGGTGATATACTAAAGATGTATGAATCACCACCTGACCAAAGGGTAATGACTCCGAGATGAGCTCGGTTGGTCAGAGTGTGGTGCTAAATAATGCCAAGGTCATGGGGTGATCCCTATGTGTGACATTCACATAAGAGTTGGACTTGATGATACTGGCTGGGTCCCTTCCAACTCAGACTATTCTGTGATTATTTTGTAACAGTAACAATGCTACAATTATACATTTTATAAATGAATGCAAATATTTATAATTAGTTATAAAAATTTACTGTAAGTAATGCAACATAATATTTTTCTGTGTGCAAGAGAATTTTTTGATGTTTATGTAAAAGAAAAAAAGCAGCCTTTTACACCTTTCTCCATTGTTTGTGTTTTCCTCAAACATTGCTACTATTTTCTTTTTATTTCCTTCAAGAGTAGGAATGCTACGCTAAATCTATGAGTTACATATTCTATGCAGTTGTTTTGCCCAGTTTTTGTACATGTGAAACTACGTAAGGTGCTCAGACCCCCCTTTGCTTTATTTCATTTTGTTGTCCCAGAGACGGAGTTAAAATGGCTCGATTCTGTTTGTGTCCTCGCTTATACAATAGCTTAATTAGTAATACCATGAGAATGACTAAAAGTATCAAAAAAGATAGCCCAAGACATCGAACAATCTCAACTCCCATTGTCTCTGCTCTTGCTAAGTGATTTTTTTTAGCAACTCAGTGAAACAGTGAAACTAATTGCCTATTCTAAAATCAGTGAGATAAAGTGACTTTAATTGCTGCCTAAAAATCCTGTGAACTATTGTGTGACTGTATTATGTGCAATATGTATTGGTTACTGCTGTTCCATTTAGTCATTCTTGACTTATGCTGATATCTTGGTAAATCTATTTTATTCACATTCGGTTAAATACTTGCAAGCATCTAATGTTAATAAAATATTAACAAATCATTTGAAATAGAGTTCTGGATGGAAGAGACCACGGTTATTACGTGCAGTCTGAATGCATGTTTGACTTTCATACTGTGAACAGGAGTTGGAAATGCCACTGCTTGTGTCCTTCATGAAGTCATCTACGTCGCTGGAGGTCACTATGGGTACAGGGGAAGCTGCACCTACGATAAAATCCAGAGATACCATTCGGGTAGCAATGAGTGGAGTATTGTCACCACAAGTCCACATCCAGGTAAATAATTTCTCTCACAAACATAGAGCTTGATTTGATCACTTGTACCTGGGAGTCCTTAAGCCCAGGTAGGGGTTTTTGGCATATTCCTAATTTAAAAAAGATGTGCCTGTAGGGCAGCAAGGGCTGTTTCTAAACTCTGAAAGTGGAAAGGAAGAGCTTCAAGCATCTGTTCTATAGAAATCACTCTATAAATACTGAATTAAAGAATGTCCACATTCTAATAAATAATAGAACTTTCTGTAAAATACAACTGTTCATTGCCATTTGGCAAAAAATATTTATATTAATTTTAAAGGGTTTTCTCTATGTTCTACATCTGGCAACAGTAAGTTTTTAAAGCACTTTTCACTGAGTACTGGTGCTGTAGTGTAGCAGAAAATCCTGAGGTGTCTCGTAAACCCAATGAGGACATTCAGCTGCCCTCAGTGGTGCCCAATGTTTGTCATGTACTTGCAGTTTAAGTTAATGCTCTCATGCTGAGTTGTACTGTATTCCTTTCTTTTTGAAGAATACGGATTGTGTTCAATTACGTTACAAAACAAGATCTATTTTGTGGGTGGACAGACCACGATCACTGACTGCTATGACCCCGAGCAAAACGAGTGGAAGCAGATGGCTCACATGATGGAGAGAAGGATGGAGTGTGGCACGGTGGTTATGAATGGATACATCTATGTAACAGGAGGATATTCCTATTCAAAAGGAACATACCTGCAGAGTATTGAGAAATACGACCCTGAACTGAATAAATGGGAAGCAGTAGGTAATCTTCCCAGTGCCATGCGGTCACATGGCTGTGTCTGTGTGTACAACGTGTAAGCAGATGCAGGATTCATAACAGTACCGATTACCTCATGAGGGGTTGTCTAATACAATCTCTTAGTGCACACTGTTAGCAACTAGATATAATTTGTTCTCATTTTAAACAACTCAGAAACCTAAATGTGGTAACAAGATCTCCATATATTTTTCAGTCCAATCATTCTTTGTCATGGAAGTTCTCAAATTACTCTCTTACAGTACTTTGTACAGCAACATAGGAACTACTGTGAAAAATGGATTTGTTTTTGTTAATCACTGAATGAAACTATGACTTGGTGCTAGGATGAGTAAAGCCAATCAAAATGCAGTTCTAAGGACTACTGGCCTTAAGATGAAATCTTTGTATTCTGAAGATAGCTGTAGAAATGGATCATTGACACAAGCTAAGTGTATGGTGTATACAGAGCAATATCACTTGGATAACTAGGTTGTCAGATTCAGAAATGGGCATTTACAGGATGCTTCCAACTCTGCCTTCAAGTGCCAGAGCAAAGAAGAGCTTAGGCTAGGAATGGGGGAAGAAACATTGGTAGTAGGCCCAGAGCACAGGCCAAAAGCATGCACTAGTCTTCCAGAAGGAGAAATAAAAGGGCTTTTCTCTTTGCCATTCTCACACTCTCGCTGACATTGCCAATGAGGAATGAAAAAAGACCCTGCCAGGCTTTGCAATGGGATCTTTGGCTCATGCACAGGTATTTGTAGTTTGGGTGTTTTTGTGGGGGAGGTGTGTTCAGAGAAAAGCCTTAATGTGTTAACTCTTTTTTAATATCAAGTCAAGATGTGTGCCTGTGTGGAATGGAAGGAGGAAATGAGAGAGGCTGGAAAATTAACATCCGCCCGAGATTCAAACTTCTCTATTTTGTTTAATACCATTTGATCTTCTCTAAACTGTGACTTGAACAAAGGTAACATCTAAAGAAACTTGTCAAAGTATGTTATGCATGAAGAAAAAATGATGTATAGGATTGATTTATTATTTCTCTCAAAATTTAATATGAGATCTTCAAATTCTGTGTAGAAAGTGGATTTTTGTAAAGTGATTTACAGACAAACAGATCACCCTTTGAGGTGATCCAAATGAAGAAACTGACAGCAGTGATCCAAATGAAGAAATGGTTTGGGGAACACAGAAGGCTCTTTTAGAACTGATGCTCCAGTCCAGTTTATAAAATGACTGTAGAAACAGCTGCTAGACATTGGTGGGAGAGGCAGGGACAACACAGGGCTGCCGTAGGGTGTGGTGGGAACTTCCCACACCAGCTCTGCCACCTCAAATGAAATTTTGATTTTATTGAATTTCTCAGATACAAAGAAAGGACTTGTCCAGCAGCAAGCTCTAAGTTTATAATATCTATTTTGTTTGATCATAAGAATTTTCAACTTTTTTTTTTTTTCACATTTTTATGCTATTTCTGACTTGCATTTGACTGCTGGTAGCAGGTGGCACTCAACTCTGGCTATGATGTGAAATTCTGTGGTGTATATGTACAGTCCTTTTTTTGATATTTTCATATGTTGCCTCACTGTGGCAGAAGCTTGTGTGTGTGTGTTCAGTGTTACCCATCGCACTGAGATCTATTTAAGGATCCAATGTAATTTGTTTAAAGACTCCTAACTCTAAAGAGGTGTGGAGAATTGAACCCCGAGGCTGTTTGAAATGCATGGGCCAAGCAGGTGGGCAAAACAGATAAAGTGAATTTGTTTCTCCTGGAAATCTCCAAGCTGAGAATTGCTCAAAGGCAGGTGGAGTTTTAAAGCACAACATCACAAGAACATGGAGGTGATTTTTGCATTGAATGAAACCACAATGAACTCAAGGTGTTTATGCAATTTTTCAGTGCAAATTATGTACCCGTGAAATATCACGCTTGTTGAAAAACACAAGCATACAACAGCTGCTTGTGGCTGGCCTTGAGGTTCATCCTGGCCTTTATCCTACCACCAACAGTCGTGAATCGGTGAAGGGATCTAAGAGCAAGGGGAGGATTAACAAAATCAAACCCCTCAGCATCCACTTGTCAACTGCTTGCAAACTAGGTGCTTGATGTTTCACAGAGATTTTCAATGCATTAGAATAAATGAAGAGTAAGTTCAGATTCATGGTTAAATTTCAACAGGTGCTATTTTTCCCAATAACCTACACTGCCCTTTTAAATTAACTCATGTAGCACATCCCAAGAAGGTGTGTTGCAGTCAGGTCTTGGGCACCGGTAGGAAAATGAACTCGGCAAGAGGAAAATAGGATTCTGACCTCTGGTCAGCAGCCTACACGGAGTGGGAAGCTCCGAGCAGGGAATCTGTCAGCCATCTGTGTAATACGTTTTTTAAAACAGTTGAATGTAAACACTGAATTATTGTGCTATTGGACCTGTATTATGGTTGACACTTTTACTGTTTCACTTGTAAACTAGGAAATTAAGTAATGTGGAAGTGAAATCAATTGTAAAGTCAATAATGCTTCTTAAAATTTTCCCTTGTGCGAGTCCCGTGTTTGTAGCGCTAGAGATGCCCACAGTACATCTGTAGCGTTCAAGTGAAGGTTTGGAATGCTCAATAAATGTGCTATACAAATTCGCGCTGCTGCGCGTCCCCGCTGAGCGCGCGCAGCCCTCACGCCCTCCCGCCGCCGGGGNCGCTCCGCCGCGGGGCCCCGGGCCCGGCCTGAGGGCAGCGCTGCCGCTCCTGGGGGGCGGAGGTGGCCGCTGGGCCACGGCGCCCGAGGCTGGCTGGAGAGGGATGTGCTGCCGCTGCAGGCGCGTAAAAATGTCAACAGCAAACTGATGGTCTGCTAGCACAGGTCAGGGGCCGACATTTCAATTACTTAGAAAGATTTTTGTAAGGTATTTTTTTTCTTACATTGCACCGATTCTACTCAAAAAAATATCTGTTAAGGGTAACATCTGTGAAAATGTGTGGTTGTAGTTAATCCTTACCCTTAAATAAAAATCAGGCTCAGACTCCTTATGCAGGGGCTCCTGAAGAAGGCATAATATGAGTAACAGTTCCATATTACTTTATCGGGAAAGCTTTCTTATTCAAAAAGAGCCTTTCACTCTATTACAGTAATGGTAGAATCAACCTGCAACTAAACTCTGTCCAGAACTTGTGGCTGGTAAGAGGAAAATCTACTTGAGAGTTCTTTTGGGATGACCTAGCTAATATAGTGTGGGATCTAATTGTTCTAGTTAATGGGCTTGACTGTAATTTCTTATAACTTAAGCCTAATGACTACTTGCTTTTTTTTATCCTTTTTTTTTTCTGTTTTGTGTGGTACTGATAGACTTTTGGCATATGGAAGGAAGTCAGTGTGGTTTATTAAGAAAGTCCTTAAAATAAAATCTTCTGTAGGATTTTGCATGTGGTTCAGACTGTGATTACTGTTCACTGGAGCTTTTTATCAGTCTTCACTGCTGCATGGCAACTGAAAACTATTGATCTGGAAGTTGTCTTGTGCCAAATGACTGAGCTAAAGAGGCTGAAGTGAGCATGTGCAGACAAGGCTAGAATTTCTCTTAAATTAGAAGGCTGCTTCTACTTTTGTTCTAAATAGGTTAGAGCTCAATCACTGAACTGAATTCCATGCATGGCAAACTTGAGTCTTTGTTAGTCTTGCCTTGTTACTTGCAGCTGAAAGGATGCTTTTTAGAAAAACTTTTCCATGTCTAAGACTCTAAAGGACATGTCCTAAGTCTTGTGTTGAATCACGCTTTTTGGTATTAACCTTGAAAACACTGCTAAGGAAGTCGCCTTTGTTTTTTTCTCTTCTTAACAGTGAAGTTGAGCCTTATGTGGAAATTGAGTTTTTGGTTTTGAGTATTTTGGTACCTGCGCTGAGGCAGACTGGGACAGCAGTCAGAGAGTGGTCTATCGGTTGCCATTAAATTAGATCAAACTTGGTATAATGTAAAATAGAATACCGATTTCTCTCACAAGTCGGGTGTTAAGACAGTATCAGCACCTGAATGGTGGTGAAGTGTCAGTCTCCTGTAGTCAGGGTGGCTCATGTGGGACATCTCTGAAGGAACTGTAACTCTTAGCTTGGGTGCTCTGGCCTGGGTTTTGTGAAGTGCTTTTGAGATAAATGGATCACACTCAGCATAGCTGGCGGCTAACACGTGCTGAAATCATGCTTTCAAGAGTGTTACAGTGTTAGGTACCCCTGCAAGCACAGCACCTTTCAAGGCTGTTAGGTACTGAAGAATTACAAGTAAGTTCCAAGGATTGGCCTTAAGATCAGGGAAGGGAAATGGGAATACTGCAGTAGGCTGAACAGTTACTGGGGAATTAAACTACGAAAATAAGATGAGGCTGCCAACTGGGCATTCTGATGAAGAACATAATTTCCTGTAACAAGGGTATCTTGGGGGAGTTTTCCCTGCTTCTGTGTTGCCAGTCATCTTGATGCCCTGAAAGATGTTACTGCCCTGCAAGTAGCAGAAGAGCAGAAGGTTAATCTGGTTAAATTTAATATGGTGAAATCCCCAATAAACCATGCGAGACATGAGTGCCAAACTCATGCTGTCTTCGCCAGCAGCCTTTGTGGTTATGTGACCAAGGAACCACTTTATCTTCTGCAGCTGAATTTAACAGGTGTGGTAGTGCTCAAAGGGAGAAAGGAGAAATCTCTGCTTTGTAGTTCAAAACTGTATTCAATCTATTTTCTGACAGCTTCATAAAGCTACATTTTTTTCTCAAGGATTAATCTTCTCACTCTATCCTCAACACTATGTCCTTATCTTAAGAGCAACTAGATAGAAAATGTGTGATCCCAGTTCATTTTCTGGCCAGTAGCTGCTTTCTTTGTGACAGCATCTGATGTACTGGGATTATACACTTGCTGCCAGTTAAGTAAAGTTACTTCCAAGTTAAAATGTCTTGTGTTATCAAAGATACTTGACTCACTATACAAGCAGAACTGCAGTGCAGACACATTTGCAAAGGACAGAAAGAGACATCTTTAGGATGTGTCAGTAAATGCAGATATTTCATTTGATCCTCCAGTAAGTTCTATGAACTTTCCAAAGGTTAAACAGGAGACAGGAACTTCTGAAACATTTCTCATTATACCTATGTAGGAATTGAACATTTTTGTTAGTGATTGTTTTGCCTAGTGGTGAGAGGTTGGATTTGACTTAAAAAACAAATGTTAGCTCTCAGTTTTGTTGTTGTTTTTCTAAACTGAGGATCTGTGCCTAGAAAAAGATAAATAAATAACAAGGCTGAGAAGTGCCAGCATTTTTAAAATTTTATCTTGACTGCTGAATGCCAAATGCTGCCCTAACAACCAAAGTGAGGTGGTTTTTTTCCCAGTTGTTTCATCGTTTCCCCTTGGCATTCTGCAGTCATGTTAATAGTTGTTAATAGTTGCTTCACAGGCATAAATGTATGGCTAATGAACTTATTTAGATGAGGTTGCAGGGAAATGCAATGCTACATGAATGTAAGTCTGTAGAAAGTACTGTTCAAAACTTAGTGCTTTTGCTCTGTATTCTCTTCAAAACAGCTGGTGAAAATGGCTGAAAATGGAAATGGTGAAAACATGTCTATCTTGGAAAGCAAAATCTGTCAGCAAATTGAGGTAAGTTCAGTTTATAGTTTGGGATCTGGGCTGAGGTGTTTTGGGGGCATTCAATGGCAGGGGCTTGGCTAACTGGAAGTTAACTTTATTGGGAGTTAGACTCAAATCTTCAGCTCTTTAAAAAATGTCAGAAGTCTGTAACAGGTATTTAATACTTTAGAATAGTCATAATTGTAGTTTAGGTTGGAAGCTATACTTGTCTAGAGTTGCTTGTAAGAGCACTATTTCAAGACAGAAAAAGTTTAATTTGTCAGCATTTTAGGTAATATAGGAAGTGAATCATTAGACTATTTACTGCCATTCCACCTGTGCAATAGGAGGAGAGTGCATTTTAATTCCATCTGCCTTAATTTTTGTGGGGAAAAAATCCTCCTCCTCGGGAATCTCTGCTGGTCAAAATACTAGCACATTGCGTAACTTGCTATTAGGATTTACTGCTTTGTAATTTATTGCTACAAATTACAACTAAACTTACATGCCTACTTTGGATTAACTCTTTGGCTTTCTAGAGGCTTAGAGGGTTACCCTACAACACAAAAACCTGAGCCCGCTGCTTTAAATAGGCTTTAAAATGTCCAAAACTGCTTTCCGGAAGGACAAAAATGTAGCTGCATGGGAATGCCCATTGCCATATGGAGCCATTATTTATATATAACAAACAAACAGAACGTGGAGATTCCTCAGCCTCTATATTTTGTTTATTTGTTATGTGTAAATAGTTGACAAAACATGACTTTTGGTAATGTGAATTTGACATGTAGTAGAGGAAGAGGTAGTGTTATAAAACTTGCACTGACTTTTCAAAGCACCACGATATTGGTGAAAATATTCCAACTGATTTTATGTTTTCAAGTATTTGACCTTTGCTAGATGACTGCTAGTCAGGGAAAGAATCTGCTTAACTTGTCTGTCTTGAACTGAATTGTCTTCCCATGCTGGACAAGATCAAAATAAGAACATAAAAAATAAATAAAATGAAAAATTAAATATAAAATAATGATTTCTTTATCTTACGGTTTTCTTGAATGAGACCTAGAGATTTGAGTCTATGTGTATAATTTTTCAGTGAGCAAATACAATATTCTTGCATACATACTCCTTAAATAAGGAGTACAACCTGGATCTGCTGGTGACAAATTTGACTTTTGACTCTGCAGAGCGTGATCAGGGTGGTTAATGCTTATCATGTTAACAGAATAAGCTTTGTTCCTTTTCTAAACAAAACTGCAAACTATCTTTGCCTCATTAATTCCATTTCATGAAGCACTGTTTCGGTGTGGGGTTGGTTTGTTTGGGGTTTTGTGGGGTTTGTTTCTGGTGGCTTTGTCTTTACAACTTACATATTACAGCTAACTTTTGGCAAAGTATCAGATTAAAGCAGGAAGTAATAATTTCAGAATTCCCAATTGTTCAGATTAATAATTTTGGTATGTCTCAATCTAGTGCAGTAAGTTGTTAGATGAAAACAAGCTTTTAAGACTGAAAATTCAAAGACACATCTCTCTTTCCTCCCGTTCCCCCCTCTTCCCCCTTCCTTTTTGCAGTACTATTTTGGCAATCACAATCTACCAAGAGACAAGTTTCTAAAGGAACAGATCAAACTAGATGATGGCTGGGTACCTCTAGAAGTAATGATCAAATTCAACAGGTAAAGAAAAGTACAACTAACGTGGATAAAAAAGTAACTTTCAGCTACCTATCTCTGTTTGGGGCCAAGTGTTCCTGATGTGCATTTACAATTCCCGTTGCTTTTTTAACATCTGGCTTCAGTTTTGCCTGTGTATCTGTAATAATCTCTGTCTGCTTAATCAATAGGTTAAGTCGCCTTTCAAAAGATTTTGATGTTATTGTAGAAGCACTAAGAAAATCCAAGACTGGTTTAATGGAAATAAATGAAGACAAAACTAAAATCAGAAGATCTCCAAATAAACCCCTTCCTGAATTAAATGATCAGTATAAGGCTGCAATTAAAAACAGATCTGTTTATGTTGTAAGTAATTTTTCCTTTACTTTGTGCCGTCCTGCATGACTTTAACTGATAACCATCCAAGAGTAAAGCTTGAATTAGCTCGTACTATAGAGGTTGTAGTTTTTAAGAGTCACTTTGTGGCATATAATTGAAGCTCATTGCTATCTTGCAGAAAGGCTTTCCACTAGATGCTACTCTTGATGATATCAAAGAATGGCTTGAGGATAAAGGTCCAGTTGAAAATATTCAAATGAGAAGAACATTGCAGAGGACGTTTAAGGTGATGATGAGAATTTAGACCTGGGGCAGGGATCCCTCCTGGACAACATTCTGTTCAATTACTCTAACAGTATCTCTAATATTTTAACAGGGCTCAATATTTGCAGTTTTTGATAGTGTTGAATCTGCTAAGAAGTTCACAGAGATACCAAATCAGAAGTACAAAGACACAGAGCTGATAGTACTTTTCAAGTAAGTCCACTTAACTGACACATGAACTAACAGTGGTCAAGGGTGGATTTATACAAGAACCTGGCTTGGCCTGAGAAGTGAGGTTTTCATGCTGTTGTACAGGCGTGGATAGATGTACCTTTTGGAGACTTAGCATCTCAACGTGGAAAAATAATTTCACCTCTTTCATGTCTACTGCTCTCTTACAAACTAGTTATAACCAAATATTTTAAATTAACTTATTTTCTATTGAAGGGAGGAGTATTGTACAAAGAAGAATGAAGAAAGGAAACAAAACAAAGTAGAAGCAAAAGCAAGAGCTAAACAGTGAGTCATTGTCAATCAACGTGTGTGTTTTGCTTGCCTGACCACACTTGAACTGACTCATAACTAATTTAACTTTTTTGCAGGGAAAAAGAAGAAAAGCAGAAACAAGCAGCAGATGCTGAAATGGTATGGGTTTCTCTCTTCAATCACCTATGTTTTATAAAGCTAACATGGAATATTCTGTTTAAAATGCTGTTATGTAGAGCACTTTCTAGAAAGTCACTTCAGCTTTTCCAACTAACTTAGAGTAAAACTGCTTTGTCATGGTGTTTTAATCTTATTTTCAATAGACAATTTTGTTAAAAGGCTCATGGTCTGAATTTACAGTATTAGGCATGTATGTCTGTTCAGAGTGATCCTGAATGCACCATTGAGATGATTGTTCTTTTATGGTATTTAAAGGATCCACTGAGGGTTTCATCAATAGTATATAAGTTTGCAACCTATCAGCCTTCAGAAAGCTGTTTTTTAAAATTTAAGGAGTGTAATTCATATGGGAAAGGAGTCCTAAGTTCCATAAAAGTGTCTTACAGTAAGCAAAGAAAACTCAAAAAAAGGACGGGGGATACTGTACAAGGCTTGGACATCAGCAGAACTAGGTTATGTAGGAAAAATGCTTGAGTTACTGTACCTTAACTGCCTGTTTATCCTTATCGTGTGGGGAGTATGAATATTCAAACTTGACTCTTCAGTGATAATGTTGGGGGTTTCAATTAAATTTAGAAGACTCTGGAAGAAAAGACAGGATGTCTTTTGAAGTTTTCTGGTGATCTGGATGACCAAACGTGCAGAGAAGACCTCCATGATGTGTTTTCTGGTCACGGAGAAATCAAATGGATACACTTTGTTAGAGGTGCAAAGGAGGTTAGTAATCTTAGATGAGGACTTAAGATCTCTGTATTGAAGTTTGAAAATGAACGATTAAGTGCTTGTTCTTTTATGTTATCAAGTAAGTTACTGTCTTGTGAAATTGCAGAATATTTAGAGAATTAAATTATTCCTTTAACTTCTTTCAAAAGAAGAGATAAAGGTTCCAGCCTTGTTAGTCTCTAAGGTCAAAACTGAGAACGTTCATTAGCTCAGTCTGAGGGCTTTGTTTCAGTCTAGACATGTTTTACAGTCATACAAGAGTAATGAATTTGCTGGGGCATTTAACAGGATATATTGTTCATCATTCTAGCTGAATGTTTTGCAGTAAGATTAAAATGCAAATACCACTCTTCTTTTAAAGGGAATTATCCTATTTAAGGATATTGCCAAAGAAGCTCTGGAAAAAGCCAAAGCAGCACATAATGGAAACTTGCAGCTCCGGAACAAGGATGTTTCATGGGAAGTGCTAGAAGGAGATGCAGAGAAAGAAGCTCTGAAAAAAATCCTGGAAGATCAGCAGGAATTGCTGAAACAGAAAACAAAAGGTTCTCCTTCATCTTATTAATTTAAGCCTTTATAATGTCCTAGAATTGGTGTATGAAATTCACTCTTAAGTAGTGAATATATACTACACACTATACTATATACTACATACTGACCTTAACTGTAAAGCAGTCTCTGCAGCTGGCCAATTAAAAGACAAATGATACAAAGTTCCTGATCTTGTATCTCCACAGGGCGCAAAATTAAAGGAAAAGGAAGAGGGGGTAAGATACCTCAGGGTGCACAAAAAGGAAAAATACAGTTTCAGGGCAAGAAAATAAAGTTTGAGAATGATGAAGAAGATGGTGAAAATGATACTAAAACAGGTAAGTCATTCTGGGCACTTGATGCAGCTTATTCAGTACTTTTACAGAAAGTAGCTCCATGTACTCATGTTTCTCCCCAGAGTTTCAGATTTGGCTCTGCCTTGTAGCATTTCTGCCCTGCTGACAGTATCTGCCTTAAGCGTCTTGTGCTCTATTCTTTCCACAACTGTCCAAAAAGCATGTCAAGATGATTACTAGGTAGATAAGGCTGTACTGCATGGCTGTTTAAAACATTATGCACTGAAAGATGGTGGTGGTTAGCACTACTACACAAAACTACTAAACTACACAACTGTACAGACTCAGTCTCTTGAATGGCTTTTTTTCCCCTTAAGGCTCGGAGAAGATTTAATAGTTCAGCCTGTCAGTATTTAGCTTGGAGCAGAGAAGAGTTAAACTTCTGTTCAGTACATATAGCACCTGCTTAACTCAAGCCCAGTGAACCCTAGTCCTTCCTTTTCTTACGTGCCCTCCTGCTGTGGAGTTAGACAGAGGTGAAGCTCTTCAAATGGGGTATTTTAGAACATCTAAAAGCTTTAGTCACAGTAATAAGCCAATCCTCTAGTGTAACTTTGGCTGTACACAACTGAGACTCAAACTTACATGGTGGGAATAGTGTGGTTTTTTTCCAAAGATTTCAGGCATAGCTTTCCTTTATCCTAAATGACTACATATTCCATCTTGCAGAACCAGCAAGTCCCAAGAAGAGACCACTAGAGGAAACAGAAAAGGAAGAACCTGCACCAAAACAACTGAAAACAGAAAATGGAGATGGCAATCAGTAATACTCAAATAAATAAAAGAATTTAAAAAATAGTGGTTTTATTGTTCCATTTTCAGTAGGTTTTAAAGACATGCCTCAGTTCAGGACTTTTTTGGCAGAAAATCTAATGAAATCCACTTCAATATCAACCTACAGTTAGAGAAAAGGTTTATTTTATTGGGTTACAGCTTTCTTTTTTGTTTAAGAAGCATGCTTACTCTTAACATAAAACCCTGGAAAACTTTTCTATTTATAGTTTTGTTTATACTGTCAGATCTCCTCAATTTTTTTGGCATCTCATTCAAATGTAAAAGGTTTTGGACTTTGTAATCTTGTGGTTATGTTTAATAGCAGCTGGCAATAAACTCAGAACTTAAAACTGCTTTCTGCTGAAGCCTGGTTAATATAGTATAATGTTTCATCTATGAAGTAGCAAAGATAAGGCCAGACTTAAACAATTCTAAGTTCAAGTCACCAAAAGCATAGTCACCAACTGATTAAAGCTTCTGTTCTTTGCTGCTCGTGATACCTAACAGTCTTCAACTATTGCTCAGTCTCCTCTCTCCTCCCCTTACAGTAAGGGATGGGGATACATGGCTTCCAGGCCAGCCTTTAGTAGCCAGGAACTTGCTGTGGGCTTAGGCTGCCATACTGTAGTGTCTGGTCTGTACTTGTTAACAGTGGGATGAAGTGCATGAGTTCCTCCTGCTGCCCCCAGGCTGGCTCTGAAATAATGCCACTGCTGTAACATCCCTGTGACTGTGGCCTTCATTCATTCACTCTAAGTCTGAGCTGCAGCCAGGGTTGAGCAAATAGCCAGTAGGAGTTGGGTCAAGGAGGCTGCCCTTAGCTTTATCTCATCTAATTGCAGTGCTGGCTTTAATCTTTGTGTATAGCTTTCACTGGCATTATCAGGATTCTTTTCCCTGCTCAGCTACAAAATGCACTGACAGCCATGATGTGACTGAATGCTGTGAGCATTCTTCACCCATTACATACGGCCCTAAAGCTTACAGGAGAATTTATTTACCTCAGTGTTTTCTCAGTTATGTTAGGTTTTATACTTACTGATTTCTTCTTATGGAACTTGTATGAGGCTGGTAAGTCAAACCTAAGTTCTGTGAACAGAGTAAAGAATGTGTGTTAGACTAGGATGATAATCAGCCACTTAAGCCCTACAGCCATGTTTCTAATGTCTGCACCTGTTTCTCATGTCTGCATCTGCTGTGGCCTGTCATACCTGATTTATCTCTGCCCTAGACGATGACTAACATTGAAGCTGTCCACATCAGACAGTTAAGTGGATGGCTGAAATGCAGTTGTGTTTCAAGCACTTGTGCAACTTCACATCTCAAGTTCTATAACTGTAAAAAGCATCTGGTTACTGCTGCTGAAGAACTGGGAAGATACTTAACCATCAAAAATATTTAGGTGACAAAGGACAGGTTGCTTTTTTTTTTGTGAGAACTGACCTGTGCTCTGTTTTTCAGCAACACTCCCTTTGAGGTAGGAAGAGAGGTAATTTCTGCTTCAAGACAAAATCTATTCCAGGAACAAACCTAATTCTGCACAGAATATGTACTCCTCAGAGCTTTATTAAGTGCCAGTTTGTATTCTAGCCAGGAAGCAAGAAATTAAAAAAAAAATAAAAAGTCTGCTAAAAAGAGAAAGACCTGTGTAATTTCTGTGTTAAATCACACTTAAATTTATCTCGGACTCTTAAGATTGGCTGGTAATGTTAGAGATAATATCCCAAAACAAAAGGTTTTCAGGTTTTTTTCTGTTAACAATAAATCAATATTACCTGCTAAGACTTCCATCTTCACTTCCCATTCTTCTGCTTTCTTTTGAATGTGCTACAATAGTAGATAGTGTAGAAATGAGCTTTTAAATTTGTCTGTTTATAAACATCTACACCTCTGTACTTAATAAATCTGTGCTTTTGATATGCAGACCGAAGCAATAGATCACATAGTTACCTTGATGTATGTGAGACTGCAGTTATTTGATGTAATTAGTATTTGCCCCAAACATACCCCAAAAAGTACTTAGCAGATCAGTGAAGCTGCAGAGATCTATATAGCCAGCTATTTTGTTGTCTGGTTAGTACTTGCCCTACTAAAATGAAGAACTTACTTGCCGTGTTGAAGTTTTGTGAAGGGAATATACAGCTGTTTTTGCCATTTGTAGAGCAGTTTTCAGAAAAATCATATCAATTCCTAAAAGAATGATGAAATTATTAGAATTGTTAAATGGAAGCTCAAAGATCTGCTTAATTTTTTCTGGAATAATAGCTACTTGAGAAACAGCATTGAATACATTAAGGTACAGAAAGTATTTCTAAAACATACTCAATTGCTTTTAATAAAAATTGTAGGGATATGAAATATCTAGTATTGTTTATTTCAATCTTCAGTGACTGTTAGTTACAATGCTGAAGTTGTTAATCTTAGGAAGCTGATTCCAGATCAACAAAACATTAAGTAATTAGAATACATAACTAATAAGGAAGGGAGATGTTTCATTGAAGCATTTCCCTTGCTGTTCTGTTTGTAGCAATTTCTGAGTTCCACAATTACCAACCTTTATTATGCTTGGTACCAAATGGAGGGTTCATAATAACTGTGTCAAAGGTATCTGACATGCTGTCAGATAAAGAACAGATGTCACACTGAACCATGTTGACATTTGTGAGCCCAAAGTCTTCAATATTGCTATCAAATATTTCCAGTGCATCTGCATCTATGTCAAGCCCCACACAGAATCTATTAAAAAAGAAAAGTGTCATGTATTAGTCTACTACAAACTAAAATGGTGTTTAAATTCTACAGGAAGGGATCTGTGTACACAACTTGTTTTATCTAGGAAATGTAACAAGTGTACATTATAAATTCAGTCCTGCTAAAAATTCAAGTACTTCTGTTGCTCTTTCTCAAGTACAAATCTAAATTTTGTTAAAGAAGTTTTGTGTGTTAATACTCATGGGGAAAGCAAACGACTTCCAAATTCATTACAGCTCTCCATCACTTTCACAGTATGAATGGTTACTGATGGTCAAAACTTGGTAAATAGCCTGATTATGCACCTGAAATGCTTTAGTTCAGCATTGCTATGTTTTCATCTTACTTTCTACTCTTACATGCCAGAAAGAAAATATAAGCAGAACTTAGTATAAAATACTTACCCTGCTCCTAACATTGCACTTCCAATGCTGAGCATGCCACAACCACATCCTAAATCTGCAATTGTTTTGTTTTCAATATCATCAAAAGTATTGTGAATTGTATAAAGCATACATGCTGGGGGAAAAAAAACCAAACAAAACAGGTCAGTAATACCAAATATGTATGTGATTAATCAAGAAAAGATGTTTCTGCCTTCAGAAAACTCTTAATTTTGCATTAGAAAAATCCCTTTAGTTAAAATGATGCTCTCACTGCCTGTAATTCTCTTTTTCATTTGTATGTGAATAGTCAAAAACATTTTGACGAGTTACAAACTGCGGATCTTTGGCAGAGAGACAGAGCTCTGAGTATTGCTTGTGGAAAAAGTATGCCTCTAAACTGTTTTGGGGAAAAACGATAGAAGGATATAAAATACAGAAAAGAGCATAATTAAGGTATAGATGAGTGTCCATATATATACTCTTACAGGTTTGGTGGGTCACGATAGAACTCCATTTCAGCTTCTACAGTTACAGATCAAGATTGTTTCTATCACAACATTATCTTTTAGATTAATTTATTCGATTTTTGGATCGGACATTACCAGAATACTACTATACACATTCCTGTTGGATATACTTTCTTAACTACTTTTAGCGCAAAGCCTCCAAAGGAGACAATGCAGTAGAAAAAACTTTTTGAATTAAAAGTAGCTGATACTAGCTGATGAACAAGTAAAAGAGGACACAGTGGTGTGAAACACCTCTACCTGCAATATGAGGTCTTGTTGGATACTGTTCAAGGAGTAGTTTTGGACTTTCAAAAGTATCAACTTGTTGAAGACAGCTTTCCAGTTCTTTAAGCTTTAATTTCTTCATGGTTTTGGTTTAACTAAAGAAAATAACGTCTCATCAGTTACAACAACATAAACAAAATACATATGATCTTAAATTATTTCATACTTAAAATCCCCTGGTACTCTTCAGCATCTCCCGGGTGTTTTCACGCTGCCGTTTCCCGGGCCGCAGCCGGCGGTGCACCGCTGACGGGGAGGAGCGCGGACCCGAGCGGCAGCAGCCCCTCTCCTCCTCCCCGGCTCCCGGGGTTCAGGCCGGGGCTCCGCTTCGACCGCCGGGGCCCGCCCGCCGCCCAGCCCGGAGCGGGGCACGAACCGAGCCCCAGCGCCCGCCGCCACC
>WBMY01017576.1:216371-329411 GCA_013397315.1 Donacobius atricapilla | reverse complement strand
GCCCCTGCCCCCTCCTGGGCCGCCCGCCTCCATCCCCGGCTGCGGCTCGCACCGCGGGCCGAGCGAGGAGCCCGCCGGGGTTCGGCGAGGTGGCTTTGTTGATGTGCGTGTGCCTCTTTCAGGGCACTCACGCCAGTCTTCTTGTCCTTGCGCTGAGTGCTAGCCTTTAGGGAAGTTGATAAGGCAGAGTGCATGGGAGGCAGTACATGTTCGCTTCCAGCTAGCAGCCTCGGCCTAACACAGCTAGCTGTGAAGTCAGGATACCTGGGGACAGCATGTGAGCAGATAAGCCAAAGTGAACAGATTGAGTAAGAGGGGGCCATTTTTGTGTGATTTCCCGATGTGCGGTTCGTTTTGCCACCTTAACTTTAAATCAAGGAATGTGGTAACGCTTGGACGAATACAGCAGGGCAGAGTTTTGTGGAAGTCAAAGGTCTTTTGTATTCTGACCTACTGGAGGCAAGACTGAAGTGCCTGGTCAGAAGAGGAGGATTCGGGTACCTCATTAAACCCTCCTTTGTTCTCGTTTGTACTCAATGGTGAAAGGAAAGATCAGTCAACCTGGATGAAGGTGATACCTAGCCAGTAAACTTCAAATTTTACGGCTGAGTGTCTTTTGGAGCTCCTTGTGTTCCTGTTGATTCACCATCTAGCTAAAGGCTTCACTAGATGACAGTTTGGAGTGCTAGAATGAGAATTCTCTCCTGACAAGCCTTCTGGAATAGTCTGTCTTGACTGTCTCAGCCTGGATGAGGTGGTTTGAGGTGGAATTCTAAGTTGTGGCGTACCAGAAGAAATACCATAGCATAGCATACCGTAGCAGAAAACACTAGGAACATAGAGAAATTTTAAAGCATTTGCCTTGATTCTTTTCTTGTTTTTGCAAATTTATAATTCTGTATCACTCACTCAGCATCTTAAGATTCCTTCTCTTTTTGCCTTCCTACTTCGAACTTTCATTAATTCTGCTTTTTCCGTTGTTTGAATGTTGTTGCCTTGACTCTGATTCTTCCTGTAGTCGCTGTTCTCCTGCTGCAGGCCTTGAGGTGGATTCTGGTTTTGTTTCTTGTGCTTTTCTCGCCTTTTCTTTCTCTTGCTATCTGCCTTCATCATTTATTCATTCTTTTTTGGTGGGCTCTTTTCTTATTGGTAGACTTCCTCCAATGGCAGATTTTCCCCCTCCTTTTGTTTTCAGTAATCTTCAGTGGTTTCAGGTTGTTACTGCTGAAGTGATTCTTTCTTTGTCAGTTCTTCTTCAACTTGTAGTGATTCTACTTTCCTCAGCATCACTGAAGTAAGAGTTTCCCTTAATCTTAATCTCGAGAAGTAGAAAAAAAAATCAATACTACTTCTTCCACTGTTCACTGTGGAATAGACTTAGGGCTCCTCTCAGTGGCAGGATTTTAACAGAGCACAGACAAACTGAACTACTTTAGGATGAATATTAAAATGACTTGGGATGCTGCTCTCATCCCAGACTGTATAGCTTTCACAGTTGTCTTTTCTTATTTTAAGCAATCTTCTTCTTAAGGAAAGCTGGTTTAGTAAAGAAGAAATAAAAACTGCTGCTAAATTTGCAATGTAAGCAGATGCAGACCCCGAGGGAGTAACAATCTTCTCATTTCCATGTAACCTACTTAGTACTTTTAATGGTAGAATTTGAGAGTAAATTGTCTTGTTTGTGAGGTAGGTCCCTTCAGGAGTTTTGATCACTAAAGATAAAGAGTTGCATAATATTTGTTCAGAAGCAACACTTGGCACTGAGCAGTAGATGTTCCAGTCTTGGACATATAAGGAGGACAATACACGACAGCATATGGGGTGTCTGCATTTAACATACGATCACTTCTGCTTATGTAGATAAGAACTGAGGTAAAAGCATTGCAATTAAGTGAACTAGAAACTTTGTAAAAAACATTAATGTGTGCAAACACACAGCGTTTTGCCTATTGACTTGAATTGCTACAATGCAGCATGTTTAGATAGGGTTTAAACTTTGTGTATACAAATCAACTGCACAGTTACAAAGGTAATGCTTTGCATGTCATAGTTAGGAGGCCTTCATGGTGAACTTAGGAAACTGGAGTGTGTCTAGCCTGATATAACCTTGGCCACTACAGCCTAGGCTTCTATTAATAGCAAGGGAATCAAATGTGGAGCCTACTTACAAACTTCATCTACCATCTGTCTGCTCAGATAAAATTTTGTGTAGGTACTGTATATGAATATTATGGTAACATTCTTTTGTTTCTGTTCTTGTTATCTGGTCTCCATATTCATATTATTTATTTGCTGCAGCTGAAAAAATACTTCTCATGAAGTCTTAGTTAACTGATCTGCTATAAAGGATATCTTTCCAGTTTAGAATCTGGAATATCTTTTCATTGACTTTAGGATAGCTAATGGAAGTCTAGAGGTGGTTTGCCCTGGAGTATGAGGGTGGGTGTGTGTTAATCTTGTAGTACTAATCAAATGTATAATTTGCGTTATAGGGATACCAGAGTGTTAGTTTTTTATTTCTGGTGCCTTTATAAAAAGAAGTTGTAATATAGCATAATAGATGGATACTGATTTGCCTTAGGTACCTTGATTTGCTTTAGGTACCTTGTGTAATTCTCATTTGTTTTAAAAAAATCAGATGGTCACATTTTTGAACCTTCTGGTTTCCATGCAGATTTCAGTGTTTTTGATGTTTAAGTTAATTGCAGTTGGTGTGAGCTACTAGAATGTAATGTAGACTTTAGAAAATGTTCAAGTTTGTAAATGTAGCTGCTTGTGAAAGAATTAAAAATTCTACCTATGGCAAGGTTGAATAGATTTTAAAATCCACTGATACGTCAGGCAGTGGAAACAGATTGTAGTTGTCTCTGATATGGTATCTAGCTATTTGCAAATGAAATTTAGCAAGTCCTTCAGAAGTAATTAGTAACGTTTTGAAGAAGCAAAAATCTTCAGTTCTAAAGCATTTTGAGTAGACATATGTTCATATGAGTTCATCTGTTGGATTAAAAAAAAATCTCATGCAGTTGGACAGAGGAAAATTTAGACTAGAGTATTGTATTGGTCTTGTATTATAATAAAACTGATAGTTTATGAAATAAGCTTGAAGAAAGCAATATGCCATATGGTTATTATAAGAGTATAACTAGTCAGTAATCTGTTACTTCTGAGTACCATCTTGTTTCTGTGGCTGTCTTGTGATTCCCCTCTTAAGTCTGTAGACAATACCCTGATATACTGGGGAGCCTCAGCACTTTGGCTATGGCATGCTGCCGTGTCCTGTTTCAGAGAATGTCTGTGTGTTGACTTATTTGTTAAATTAATCATGTGGGAAGCAGATGTATTGGTGCTGCATTACAGTACAACACGAATAATACCTCCATCAAGGGTTGCGTATCCTGAAAGGTGAAAAGCCAGGTTAAGAATTTCGTTTAATAGGCTTTTGCAGTGATGTTTTTTTGTGTATTTCTTGGTAGTTATGGCAACCAGTGGCTCCATTGACATAGTGTTGCCTTCTCTTATGACTTACATCAAAGGTGCTAAGGTGTTCTCCATTTCCACTTGCAACAGTGGGCTGTTTCTTTATCCTGTAAAAAATCCTGTAGTTATAAGAAAGGTGACTCTCATGCATTGGTGGTATATGCTGTGTGTTCAAAAGCACCTTCAGGTACCTAGCTCTAAACTTGCTGCAGTTCTATCTCTCCTGATCCCTGCTTATCTTTTTATTCAGCTCTGTGTCTTAAACTGTGAGTCAGTGTAGGTTTCACAGAGATCCTGCATGAGCTGCACAGTAGATCAGACTTCTCTCTGTTTTCTTTTTTTTCATCATTATGTCTCTCTTGAAGACATATCTGTTGGGTCTGCTGTGATACTCTTATGAAAAGCTGGACAATTCATTCTCTTTGCCTCCTCTTGCTGGCAAGTATGAGAAGTATATTCTTAGTTTCTAGAATGCTTGGTTTTTCCTGCTTTAATTTATTTAGAAATGGCTCTGAATTTTTCAGTGTTTTAAAGTGTTTGCACCCAGTAAGGATTATCAAATGCTTTTGTTACATATTGGGTGGTAGATACCTAATTTTGATGACCTTGCTATTCTGTCCCCATGAAATTCTATCCTTCCTTTTATTCATTTTCAGAGATACATCAGAGACTGGGAGCTGTGGAAGATTATATTCTATTTCTTTTACGTTCTGTAGCTAAGTAAGAGTAAAGAAACTTTTTCATATTCTGGACTTGTGAAAATTTTAGCCAACTGACCATAAAAAAGGAATCTTGTTCTTGAGAAAGCTATTAGTACTAGTTATCTTGGGGTGCATGTTTATCAGGAAACGTCTCTTTTACCATCTTGGGTTGTAGCTCTGGGATCCCCTTAAGATCAGAAAAGTCAGATCTGCTTGTGGTTGCATTTTGGGGCATACAGGCAATTTTTTTTTTCTGGCATGAAGTGGATTTTGTGGTTATTTTATGGAGTGTTTGCAACAGCAAATCACCTGCTTAGCATATATATAGCATGTGCTGCTTCAAGGTTGTCCCTTCCAGTGTGACTCTATCACTTGTCTTGTTTAACAATTACCAAGATGATTTCGGTTCTCCAGGACCTAGGCTAGGTATGGTAATGCAGCCTCAGAGATATAAGGGTGCTCTTTTGGAACTTACTTCAAGGGGTGGGTGAAACAGATGCTTTATCAACAGGCTGAGAGCCTACAAGTAGCCAACTTCAGTTTAGTTTCTGAGTTTTATGAAACCACGTAAAAATGCCTGTGTGTTCAGGATTGTTGGTACAAATGGTGTTTTGTAGGGTCTCTTGTCAACTCCATGCAGCTTTTCTCCCTCTGAAATCCTTTGGGCTGCCAAGAAGGGACTGAAGAGAAGTCTGAGCTGTAGTGGCTGTTAGCTTAGTGTGAGAATCTGAATAAATCCATGTATGATGGATATGACCCTTCAGAGCAAAACCTCCACGATGTTCATCCATGTATAAAGTACAGGAATTCATATTGGGAGTCACAAGGACCGCAGAATTTGAAGCTACCATGCATTTTTAAATAACTGATTTCCTCTGTCCTCTTTCATGCCTTCCCCAGACATAAAGCTCAAGATAATGTATTGCTTCTTAGGATTCCGCAGTAACACCGAGTAGTTTACATAGAGCTTCATGTTAGGCGTTATCCTTGGAAAGCAAAAGACATTGCTGATCAACATGTTGATTGAGTCTGTCATGTCATACAGTCAGCTCTCAAACCTGCCTTACTTGATTTCTTTTAAGATTGTCTCTAATTAGGACTACATCAGCCTCTAAACGAGTTGCTGAGATGTGTTCCAAGTGGTTAACAGCCAAGTGCTAGTTTTGTATTACTACCTTTAGAGCTGTGACCTGACTAGATGCACTCTTACCTTGTACATACCTCTGGAATAATGTATAGTTATTTCAAAGCCATCAGGAAGATGTTTAAACATATCAATATACATAATTAAAATATTTAGAAGCTTGAACTATCACTGTGTTAGTTACTGAACAAACTTAAATGATGGTTTTACCCCACAAGTTTGCTGATAGGACCAGTCTGATTTAAAGAGCATAGCAGTACTCTGAGGGCTGAGCTCACAAGATACGATTGCTATATATCTTGCTTTGCCTGAAATTTGGCTTATTTATTGTATCACTTGTCTATTGCTTTGTAATTTGCCTTGGTATATATTCAATTTAGGAAGAGTTGTGTTTTAGAGCTATCTGAAACAGTCTTGTTTAGATTTGAGCTAACCAGTGTTGATTTTCAGTTCCTTTACTTTGACCCCACCAAATTCTAAAGCTGCTTTTATACCTTTTATGGCCCTATCATCTGCCCAGGATTCGAAGTTTACTACACCAGGGTGGAATGTTATTTGCCTGGTATATATCTGATCTACAGGGAGCTGTCAATGGATCTGTTGGCAGTGGAACAAATGTGATCTGGGGAGTATGTTTAGGGAACCCATTCCTAAAGAACTATTGTTTCTTAAATCTTTCTTAATGACCATATAGGTTGATTCAGATTTCAGGCAATACTTCCTTAACACTTGTACAGTATCAGGAATTTTATATTTTTAAAACAGCTGCAGGTGATTTTAAATAGTAGCATCTTAGGTGCCTTCCTCTGTAGAGGGTTCTGGGACTAAGCTTTGAAAACAATGAATTTTCTTTGCGTTGAATTAATGGAGATACCCAAATGGCTATTACAGTAGCAAGGACCAAATGAACTCCTGCCATCTTCAGGATACACCTCTTTGTTTCTGCACAGTGCCTGCACTGATAATAGCTCTGGCATGAAACACCTAAATACTTTCCTAGAGAAATGCAAATTACTTATATATACACCTTGTCTGTTCGAGGCCTGGCCAAAGCTCAAGTTGATACCTATTATTAAAATCCACACATCCTACTCAAATCATGAAGAAATGAAGGTTGTTTTTGCATTTGTCTAGCCATGTGTAGTTGCTTAGAACTTTGTCATATGAAGTATTTGGGTCAAAATACTACAAGCTGTATGTTTGACCTGTTTAAATTCTCTTGGGAGAATTTTGTTAGCCAGAAAATGTTTTTTTAACTCTATTTTGAAAACTTGATGTTTGTTCATTCAAGTAGATGTACTGTCCATGTACTTCAAGGTAGCTAATTGATGAGACTCCAAAAGCAACTGGTATGGGAGACTGGGCATGAGCTTAGAATGGTTCGGGAAGATTGAGGGCCCGGCAGACAAGGATCTGATGAGGGCTCAGCACCAGAGATATATTTTATTGCTGATCTGCTTGTCTTTCAGGTCTGCTTCTGAAGTCAGCTGGTAATTCTGCTTGTGAATGCTGTGTAAAGCTAAGGACTCTGCAAAAGCAGATCCTAAATATTATTAAGTTAAGCATCCAGATTTAGAATATACATTGTATCTTAATTCCTCTATCTTTAGTTCATAGTTGAAGGAAAAAAAAAATATTATACCTTTAGACTTCATGCTGTTAAAGAACTTTGAGTGTAAATATTTCTCTTGCATGCTTTCTTCATGTACACCTTGATAAGGCTGCTTTTTAGAGTTGAGTTTGAAGTGTGTCCTTATCAGTGCCTTCTTCAATACAGTGAAATACTAAATTTAGCTGGTCCTTTAAGAAGTTTCTTTTCTCAAGTGAAAAGGCTGCAGTTCCTGTTGAAGACTGCATTTATACATGCAAATAGATGAATTAAGATAATTGAAAGAATCTTAATATTTCCATTAATAGCATAAGTGAAGCCTTTTTTAATTTGTAAGGGCTCCACTTTACAATCACTGATGTTTGCAAAAGCTGCACCAAAGAGACTATTACATCTGTAAGCTATCTAGCTGTGTCTGATAATGTACAAATAAATTTCAAATTGTGTGTAGATTGAGGCTTTTCAATCAAACTACATAAAAGTAAGTTGTTCTTAGATGGAATTAAGTGCAGAAATTTTATTCCAGAGCATCCACCTGTTCTCTAAAGAATATTTTGCAGCAGCAGATTGTGTTACTGTCTGGAGTTGCCCTCTTGGCTATCAAAATGCTCAAATTCAGCAACTTTGTGGTTCCTTTCAAACACAGCTCAGCATCAGCTCTCAGAAGTCCATTCCTTCTCATTCTTGTTCAATTTTTCTTTAAAAAGGCCCCATGATTGAAGCTGCCTAATCTACTGTTTCTGATTGATAATGGGTATTTGTATACTAAAGAAAATCATTGTAGTTTTGTCTGCTATACAAGATGTTTATGTCTGAGGACTAACAGAATGCTAGAAATGCTCTGCAGAGCAGCTTTGTCTGGTTTTTCTTTGAACTGGTGTGCTTCTTCACTTAATGTAGCGCTGAGCACCAAGAGAGCTTCTAGTGAGTCATTGCCTCTCTTCCTGCTGCCCTGCAAGGATTGGCATAACTTCTTAGTGTCCAGTCTCTGATTTCTAGCCTCCTAACCTGGCCATTCAGATTGGTCATGAAAGCTTAAAGCCTGAAAAGATGTCCTTTAAAGGGGTGTGTGTGTGTGGGGGGTGGTTTTTTTTAGTTTGGTTTGTTTTTTTTCCCTTGAGAAGCTATTAGTTACTCTGCTGTGTTTCATTGTCCTCTGCTATTGACTCTGTTGTCTCTACTTCGGAAATTTTCTGGTTAGAGGAGTTTGACTGACATCTTTTCAGCTGGCTTTGCCCTGATGGCAGAAGTGCAAGTATTCAGTTCTGTCTATGAACTCTGAAGCTTGCAGTTTTCATAAAGAGCAGAAGAGAGCTCATTCCTTTGGTCTTGAAATCAGTACCACATTGATTCACTTTTGGAAGCTTGTTTTGCAGGTGAAAGGAATTTAACTAATGAAATGTAGTTATTAGGGTGTGTGTGGGAAACATGCTAAACTTAATTTTAATAGAAACTGTAGGCTTATTTCTCGGCATTTCTTCTAAGTTACCATTTTATTTGTTATTGTTAGGGACAGTGGATTTAAATAAAGCAACCCTACAATATATCAAAGCCATTTTTTATCCAGATAATTTTCTAATCCTGATTATGCAAGTTTTATTTTGTTCTGAATTAAGATTTGGTTTGATATTTGAGCTGCAAAAGCAGGAAAAAACCAGTGCATAAGAAATGATGAAAGGGGTTTGTAAGAGCTCAGAAACAATTGTAGCACTCAAAAAATACTTTGGATCTTGCATCTATTTTGTAGATTCAATGTATGTACCAACAGTATTTGTGTGTTTCACAGTGGAGACAGAATATATGGTTTTTAAAAAACTTGTGTTGAATTCATACTTATAAAACTTCTTTGGAATACTTCATGGAACATTACATGATGTCAGTCATGAGGTATACAGTATGCATATATATTATACCGTATACGTACATATGAAACATGTATTTTAAATAAGAACTCCGTCTAGGTATGACTTACTGAGCTGAAGAATCAAGTAGAGCTTTACTTTCTTTGCTTAAGCATTGATTTGCAGCAGTTTTCGTTTGGATTCTGTTGCTTGGGTCCCAGATCCTTATTCCTAAAAGCTTCTATCAGAGTCAGGTACTCACAGTGCTGTAGTACTAGTAAGAATGTGAAATTGGGATGCTTACTTTTGCCGGTCTTATGATCCAGTTTAAAAACAAATGACTTTTAAACACGGGGAGGCAGGGGACAAAATAGTGAGAGAAAAGTGAGGGTAAAAATAGTCCATCTGTGTATATGTGAACTTATGTCAAGTTTCTGGAATGCACCTGAAACTTGAGACACTGTAGGATGTAGTGGGTGAGGGACTGATCAAGTGTTCAAAAGCTGTAAAGGTGTGGTCTGGCTGGTACTGAAGGCATTTATCAGCTGCTGTGATAACTGCAGAGTTTAAAAACTCTCCTTCGAAGTGATGGAATTGCCTCCACAGTGAGCATTGTATCTACTTGTTGTGCTGGTTGGCCAGGATGGCATTTTCCTGCATGTCTTTGTTTGGGGTTTTGGTTTATTTTGTTCTCTGTGTTTTGCTCCCTGTCAGGTTAACGAGGAAAAGGATGACGGGAAAATGATTTGGGGATTTTGGTGTGATTTCCAAGGACACTTGTCTGTGAGTTTTGGTGGATTTAAACTGGGCCAGTGAAAATTTTTATCTACTCCTACAAGTAAATAACTTCTGCCAGCTTAGCTTCTAAGCTGGTTTAACATAGGCTCAGTCAAGTGCTAGTGCTAGAACAAATAAGAGGGCTGAAGGCAGAGTTGTGGCAGGACTGACCTGGTTTGACTAGACTGTGAAACTGTAGACTAAAGGGAAGGAGTTGTTTTACCTGAAGCCACTTCTAAAATACATTTAGGAAATTCACAGTAGAATTATTAAAAATGGAAATAGTAGGAAAGAATGGAAGTAATATGGAAAGTTTGACATTGAAGTTGTTCAGAAGGTATTGGTGCTGCTTGTGTTTGTAACAAATGGTATTGCTTACTCATGTAGGTATCAGCAATGTTCTGCATTTCACAAATAAAATATTAATGCAGCATAAGGAATGTCAGAATTTTATTTGAAGTCACGTGGACAAGATTCATTGTTGCACCTAAGTATTTAATTGCAAGTTTACTGTTTATTCCCTCCTTTTGCTAAAATTAGCTTTACCTTTTTGTGAAAAAGTGATTTCAAAGGTAGGAAAATACATAGAAAATCAAAACCAGAATATAGTTTTGAATCAGAGAAAAGAATAAGGAAAAAGGCTTATGGTTTTTGTCTTCATGTGGACCTGTATTATGCTAGACCTCCAGATACATAGGGCTTAAATATATGTGTCTATTGAATTGATAGTCTCTCCTGATACACTAGTTCTTAAACACCATTGTAGTATAGTAGTAGAAATATTTGAAGAGTAAATACTACAAGGAATATAAACTAATAAAAGATTGGATAAGAACTACAGGCTTGTTGGAAGAAGTATTCTGCTATATTGAAATCAAGTTAAAAAGCTTAGATCAAGGTGATCTGTCAGTTACCTAGTCAGTCTTCCTCTCCATCATTATTTTTGAGCTTCAGAAAGAAGCTAGATTGTACCCACCTTTCATTGCCCCCCGTTAGAGATTTCTGCCTGCTGCAAGTGGTGGATTTCTGGGGCTTGTTTGTACCAGGAGAGATCTGGCAGTGCTCCTTCTTGTTGCCTATTAAAGCCTGTTTTGATAGTCTCAGAAGCATTTTGAAGTATGCGTTCATGTCAGTGTACAATTCTTTAGCTGATGCTGTGCTAAGGGAGGTCTTTCAGAAGTGTATAAGGAACTGATTATGGAATAGCTTTGGTTGCTGTTTGTCCAGTGACCATGTCACCCAGTGAAGAGTTGGTCCAGGTGTCTCTTTCGACCTGTATAAGAAGTCTCAGCTTGTTTCTTCCAATGTACAGCTTGGGGTTCAGTCTCTTCTTTAGGTAAAACAGCTGTTGTCGTAACTCTAAAGGCCTTCCAAGTCATTGTCTGGCATTTTCGTCAATATTTATAGAGGAATTAATATAACACTGCAACAGAACTTTGGGTAATTCTGGACTATACTACTTTAACACTGTAGCCTTTGAACCATAAATACAGAGTATGGTGCCATTCGTAAAATTACATTGGTGTTCCTACTTAAAGGTTTAGGGGCTGGTATCTAGCAATTGTTTCCTGTTTGAACCCTCTGTGGTTTATGCGTGTGACAGTGAAAGAACTTCCTTTGCAGGGAATCAAATCTGGCTCCTTTATTATTTATTGGTCTTCCAGAATCTGTGTTAATATAGCAATAATAGCACACTTTATAATTCACTAATGCTTTCTTGAGCCTCTCAAGAGACAACATATTCATAACGTTTATTTTCAGGATGTGTAAATTCAGTGATCGTGAAGCCACGACCCTGAGATTAGCGCAGTTGGTTAGAGCGCAGTGTTAGTTGTGCCAAGGTCATGAGTTCGGTTCCTGTAGGTGCCCTTCACTTCAGAGTGGCACTGGGTGATTCTTCTGGGTCTGTTCTGATTCTGTTGGGATGGATTCAGAACTGGCATGTTGACATAGACCTCATGGGGAGCAGAGCTTATTTTCTGCGGAAGGAAGCCTTGTGCTTAGCAGAAGCTGGGGTTCAAAATGACTTTTCCTGTCTGTTTTGTTACAGTGGCCTTCTTAGCTTGCAATCGTAACCAGTGAAAACATCTTTTCACAGAATGTAATATATAGAGGAGGGTGGGGGCCCGGAACAGATTTTAGAAAGCGCTGTGTAGTAATTCCTTCCTTTTGTGTCTTTTAGATCTTTATTTACTTTTGATCCTTTCTTGTAAGGACAGTGGTGAAAGGGAAACCAATTACTTTAAAAATATGGAATACCATATTTTAGCATAGATGAAGCCACATTTGTGATTTATAGCAGTTCAGGTTTCTGTATGTGGAAAAGATAAAAGTGGATGACCAAAGAGAAAAAGTGAATGACTTTTACGAGCTCCTTTGAATTCCCTGCAGTTGCAAATTTTGCTGTTTATCTGTGCTTTGAACATGGAGTGACTTTTCATAACTTCAGTAAATGTAGTGGAAGGCAAAAGTGAACACCATTTATTTGGACATTAATTAACAGAAAGTTGTCAGTCATCACTGAGCTCTTTCTGTCAGGCCCTTTCCCTCCCAGGGATATATTGGTTGTATATACAAACAGCAAATCAACTAGTACTGTCCTTCTGTACCTTTTAGTAATAAAAAGTCTCATTTCTAATGTGCAAAAGCAAAGGAGACGCTCTTAATCTTGTGAATTTGCTAACGTTTTTGTGAATTGCTGTTTCAGTTGTTGGACTTGTATCTTCTTTTTTATTTTTGATTCAGGTACTTGCTTTGTGGCTTTCTTCTATTTCCTTCTTCTCTCAAACGTGATTCTTCAATGGTCCTCAAAAAAGAAAGGTTTAAGTTCTAGGAAGTAGCAGGCTGCTTCTGGAAACAATGGCATCAATTTGGAAAGCAGTTTTCATATTCAAACCAAGCTGTGTTTTTTTCTGAATTTTTGTGTTTAAAAATTATTAGTAAAACCTAGTGAATCTTTGCAGTATAGTTTATTCTTGTGTGATGTATTTTTAGACTATTTGTTTAGTGTTGTTTTTGACGTGGGTAAATAACTCTTTGATGTTGTTATATGTCCTTTCTAAAAATAGCTTGGGATCTGAAAAGTATTCAGTGTCTCTTGAGTCAGGCTCATGTTAAGTGAGTGGGAAATCATTCTGTCTGCTCTAATGGGGTTTGGCTCAACATCATGTCACTGGGCATTAGCCAAGCCTCAGCTACAACCATGCAGGAATTTTCCAAAGAATAAATGTTTTCTTTTCCTTTTAAATGAAACAATTTTGTAAGGATTTTGTAAATCTTAGTTGCTGTACATTTGAAATACACACTGATCCTGCAAAGTCTTATGCCTTTTTAAGTAGTTTGTATTGTCAAGAGACATTTTTAAAAGTCATTGTCTGAATGAGGACTTGAAAAATCAGTCCAACCTCTGATTATATCACAGAAAGGAGAGGAAAGTCAGTGTTCTTCTAATTGTTCAAAGGAAGATCCTTCCGATATGTATGTGAAAAAGCTGGGATTCTATGTATGTAAATTTTGAGCAGCAATTAAAAAATGGCAGTTTTATAATTCTCTGGCCTCAGAATCAGAATGGACTTGAACAGAGTAGCTGGAATTTCAGAATGCTATTTCCATACTACCTTTAATGTAAAAGCATATACTCTCTGAAAAACGGGAAAAGGAATGCTTTTCTTGGTATATGTTAACACTGCTGAGCTGTGCTTGGCTAACATTTTTCTCATCTGTTTTATAGGTTTTGTAAAAGACACCGGATTAAATCAAATTCAAATGTTCCATGTGTTCCAAAAGACTTGTTGATGATGTCAGAATTAGTTCTTCCACAGTTCATCTTTAGTCTGATTCAGCACTTAAGAGAGGGATATAATGAGCCTGGTATGTTTTGAATTTGCCTGTATCTAGCATATCTTACCATGCTGTTACCTCTTGCTTTGCAGCCTATGAGGACATGGTACATGAATGCTATCCGTGGTTTATGTCATTGTATTTTGTACCTCTCTTCCTAAAAAAATTACAGCCTGACTAGGTGATTTGATTTTGTTACCTGCTGGCGTGCTTAAATATGTTTTAAGGGTTACCTAGCATTGTGCTGAGCCCTTCCAAGAAATGAAATCGGGTATAGTTTGAAATTTTATGTGTGTGAATTTTAAAGCATTATGAATATAGAAATTATCTTCATTTGAGGTGGTTGTAACTGTTCTGCTTGTCACAGTTTTGGCTAAATTATATTACATCTACACCAAAAGTTCTTCTTATATGATTTTCAGCTCTTGATCTGCCGTCAGAGAAAGACCTTCACAAAATCCTCCAGGTTTTGGAGCCTCATGTTTCCTTCCTGGAAGACTTGACCAAAATGGGAGGTGCAATGAGATCAGTTCTTACCCAGGTTTTAACTAGCCAACAGTTCTACAAAAATCTTAGCTCTGGTATGTTTGTGTTATTTCTAATAATTGGCTTTTCAAACTATGAAGAATTAAGGGTGTAAGTTTTGTTTATAATTTCAGTTTCTGCATGTTTTTATTTGACATCTCAAAACACAGAAAAACCCCATATTTTTAAGGATATTACATTGATAGGGGGGTGAGCTTCAGGAGTGACTAGAAACATTTGTTATTAAGACGTGTAAGAGCAAGCATCTGATCTGTGTCCCAAATAAATGTATAAAGAAACATCTTTCTAGAAAAGTTTTTATAGGAAATCCATTCTAGCTTAGTACTTCCAAACAAGTCATAACAAAGTTACTCAAAGTGGAATATGTCTAATTTATTTTGGATCCGCCCTCGCAGAGATTACTGGAAGAGACCTGCATGGCAAAAGGCCATTGTCTGTCCTATATTTCAGTGCAAAACTTTTTTTGTCTTTTTTTCTTAAACATTAGCCAATGCTTCATTATTTATTCAATCCTGTACCAAATCACAATGAATCTGAAAATGTTGGCCAGTCACAGCTTACCCCACACCCCCAGTGTAAATTAACTCCATGTTATTTTCTGGTAATTAAGAGTCCTTTGCATAGGTGTGGAACACATAGTAATTACTGTAGTTTTAAGTTGCCATGACTGGCTTGGGCAGCAGCTAGTTAAAGAACAGGCAATCTCCAAATCTTTATTTGAAAGGAGAAACACTTAGTAAAGCTGCCTCAGGGGTAGTTCTCTTCATCTTTCTTTCCTTTTTCTCTCCTGTTATAGTATTCGAATGGGTGTAATTTAATTACTTCTCTTTCCTCTATATGTGATGGATTTCCTGATACAGAAATACAGAAGGGAATGGAAAGTAAGACATGGTTATCTGGACTCTTGGAATGGAGAATATGTGCTATGGAATTAAAACATTGTGGACCGTTTTTTAGATTGCTTACATAGAGTATGAAGTATATCAACCAAGGAGCTGCTTTTGTGCTTTAATACTGTTCTATGTATGTATTCAAGGTGTTGGAGAGAATGCATGTGCAAAGAAAAGTCACGAGAAGTACCTCATTGCTTTGAAAGGCTCTGGATTGGCATTTCCTGAGGATAAAATTGCATGTGGTATGCAGGAACAAGGAGCTGGAACTAGCACATTATCTGTTCAAGGTTTGTGTAGAAAAATATTTTAAGAGAAGACTTGATTATTGATGGGTTTTATATAAACTGCTTTGGGTATATTTTTCAGAAAAGCTAATCTTAATGAAACTTAGGGAACTACCTGTTATTTATTGCACTGCCAAATTACAGGACTCTTACTTCTATCAATAAAGTTAAACATGTTAACTTCTTGTTGCTATTATGCTAAGCACCATTTTTTCAGTCATAACACTAGTGGAATTTGAATAGGCGAGATGACATTGCTCATAGTGGAATTTTGCCACTGCAACAAAGTGATTATCAATCCACAGCACCTCTTCTTATAAAGGTTCTGTGGATTTCTTGTTTTTTTGATCATTGAAGTCCATCAGATTTTTTTTTCAGTTGCTGAAAGAGTGCTCGTTTGTTAACACAGTACACTGAAGTTCTGCAATGGCATGTCTTTGCAAATCCTTGATTTTGTATTGCTTGGAAATCATACCCCAACTTCTCAGTCCAGTGCTGTGTCTCTTTTAAAGAAAATTAATGTAGTGTTCCATTTCATTCTAGCTTAAATATCTTAAGATACTGTATTTTCAGTGTAAGACCAATGAAAAGAATCTCTGAACTTTTTTATTTCAAAAGGTTTGGCAGGTGGTACGGCAACATCAGGACAAGGGGATTCTTCAGATGAGGTGAGGCTTTTCAAAGGCTGTAATGAACTGCAACAGAATGTTAAAGGGAGAGAATGCTTGCAGCCAAATCCCACAAATCTTGCATCTTATATCTGCCATACATTATCCAAATTTTAGTAATGAGGAATAATGGAGGTATAAAGGAACAGATCTCATGCCTTTGATTTACTAAGGACCTCTTGAAAAATCCTGAGTTTTACTAATACTGTTCCAGTTTAATTTATGTGTGTAATGGAGAAGAAGCCTGTTTAGGTATTCTAGAAATCACTATCAAGTAAATTGGGCTTGATTGAAGCAAACTTAGTGCATGTAATGCTGTGTGTGGTGTTAGCAGTTTTTGACACTTGAGAAGCCAGCTGAACCGGTGATAGCAGCAGTGAGAATTTCTCTGTAGATGAATTCCCATGTGTAGGCTTGACCTTACTTACCAGATTTCTGAAGTGGGTATAAAAAGGAGAGAATCTCATTTTAGGTTGAGCCTTAATAAATAACTGGAGGAAAGTTAAATTCTGGTAGAGTAACTTCATCAATTTATTCTCACCTTTTTTTCTCAACTATTTAAAACCTAATTTCAACTAGTAAGCCTGAGCAGACATTTTGGTATGGTAACAAAACAAACTTCAAATAATGGAAAGAGATATCCCATATAAAAACATCTATCCCTCAGTGTGGCAAAATCATTCATGGACTGTGTTTTATTTGATTCCTTGGAACATAAAATCTTCTTAAGTAGGATGTCAGGTTTAGAGAGGGCCTTTTTTCTGCTTTTGCAGAAAGGAAAACATGAGAAGTAACCATAATTCTTCAGGTGAGTTTTTTGCTTAGAACCATTTACTATTGTAAAAGTAAAACTAAATATTCAACTGTGCAAAACTTTTCATTTAGTTCTGCTGTTTAGTTCCCTGCAGAAGTAATGCTCTGATTTGTAGTCCCTGTCAATTTTATAATCTAGTGTTCCATCTGTAAAACAATGCTACCATTAGATCTTGGTAAGAAAGAATATTTTTAACCTTTCTACATTCATTTAAATACCAGAGGAAGAAAATCGAGTTAAAAGTGTACTCTTGCCACATTTCTTAATTGTAACATAGTTTTACTCTGCTCTAAGAGTGTATAATCAGGTATTAAAAACAAACTGTAAATGCCCTATGTAACTCACGTGGGACTTCAGAGGAGAGGAATGTTATTTTTCTAGTAAGCATTTCAATTTTCCACCTGCACAGTCTATTTTGACTTTTGGATTAAAGGAGTGGACTTCCTTTTCAGTAGTTTCTATTTGTCATGCAGCTCATGATTGAGAAAAAGCTAATAAACTAAAAAATTAATCTTTGTTCACTGATGCTTTTTTCAGGGCAAGAGACTTGAATTGCAGAGTCCTGCAGTTCATAATAATATCCCAGCAAGTCAGATTTTTTCTTGAGAATACAATAAATTCTCTGATTGGGATCTGGGCAGTGGCAGCATCCTGAGAACTTACTGACTCATTCCTGATTGAAGTACCAAAGTACCCTGTGTTCATAAAGACCACAGGATGCCAAAGTGTTCAAATGTCTAAAATGGATTTTCAGATGGAGGAGATGAAAGGGTAGGCAAAATCAGACCTTTCATTTACACTGTATTTGTGGTCAGTCCTTAGATATCAAGTGTGAACAATCTTCTGCCTCAAGAAAGGGTAGTAACTTCTTGAGATTCAGGTTCTTTATCATTCCAGAGAAGTCTGGAAGTAAAACATGGCATATGCTTAGGGGAGAAGGATATTGGGTGCTTATTTTTAACAGCAGATATATGCATTAATTATGTATCATTTTATTAACTCCAGTAAGAATCTTTATTTCTTGTTTCATTAGGACTACCAGTGTTGGCAAAGATCCATGCAACATTTAATATGTTCCTGTAATGTCACATTCTTTTTTTAACATGCAGTGTTAGATTTTGTGAAGTGGTGGTAAAGATGTTTTTAACTTGTATTACGTTTTGGAGCCTTTGCTATTTAGTTTGTGGAATGCCTTGAAAGCTTCAGATGATGAAAGCCTGTGTAAAATGTCTCCATTATTCTGTAGGGAACAAGCAGTTAGAATTGGCCTCTTAAAGATGTCAGAATACTTTGTTCTTGCATCAAAAGTTTATATTGATTTATACTGATTAGAAAGTGTGTAACTATTATATATGTTGCCAACTTTGATATGCAGTATGTTGGCTGATATTTTTTCTCTGAAACAAAACCCTACAAACCGTACAAGTGGATAAGGTAAAATCTTAGATGTGCAAAGGTCATAAGTTTTGTTGTGTTAAACAAAAATCAAAGCAACTAACCTTACAAAATTATTGAAATAAATGTGGATGATAAGGCTGCCTGTAGGGGGAAAAATGGCAATTAAAAAAATCAGGTTTTTCTCTAAAGCATTGCGTGATTCCTGTAAACAGTAAAAGTGTTTTCTTGTAAGAATGTATTAAAAGCTTCTCTGTTTTAGTTTGGTAGCTAAACCAGAAGTTTGAGAGTATACCATCTCTTGGCAATAAGATTCTGAGTATACGATTGTCTATTTTTAAAACTCTTCCTCTACCCCAGGAGGACCAGGATGGTAGCCAAGGTGTGGGAAAGCGCAAGAGGGTGAAACTAAGCAGCACCACCAAAGGTATTTATAAAGTACTGATCTTAGTTTATCATATTTGCTTGATATCTGCCTTAAAGATATCCAGGGATGCTCAATTCACTTGACAAGCACTGTAGTGCTGCACGTGACAGGTATTAAACACAGCAAAGTCTAAAAAGGAATAGCAAGTGAAAATGTGGTAATTGGCAGGTTAGATTTCCCTTGAGTGAGTGCCACTGTCTGGGACACTGACCATTTTGTCATCTCTGTGTTGTAAGCTGACCTCCAAAAATTCATTCAGTTTTCACTGTGTGCCTATCAAAGCTGCAATATAGCTTTACAAAACAAGTGTTTGATGTATTTGTTCTTCACAATGTTTTTTGATTGTGCCACTGTACAGTAGGATTGTATTTGCAGCCAGGCAAGAATGGTTCTCTCTGGTTCTGGTTGGTCTTTCTGTACTGTTTTAGTAATGTTTAAGATAAAATACTTGAATGAAGTCTCTCTTGAAACCTCTCCATTATTTTTCTAGCTTGAAATTAGTCCCTTTTGCAGTTTCTAGTCCAACATGAGTAGCGCTCACATTGAGGTCAGTGCAAGTCTTAATTCAAGAATAACCATAGGCTAGACAAGGTAGTTCTATCTTGTGCTTGACATGTTTCTGTGCTAAAAGGTGTTTAATAATACTTAAATGCTATTGTTAAATAAAGAAGCCCTTTTTGGTTGTGTTTTTTTTAAAATATGAGTGTGAGGAGACTGATACAGGAAGTGCAAAGAATGGGAAGCCTTGAGAGAAGAATACTTGGGCAGAGGAATTGTGGTGAAAGTTGGAATAAAGTTTCTGGAAGGTCTCTGGAATGAAGGTTTGGAGCTTGAGTTTTAAATGCAAACATTCATGAATCAGTGAAATGGTATGATGTGAGGAGTGTGGGAAAGTAAGGTCGATTGTTTCTAGTGTTTCCAGATTGAAAGAAAAGCGATGAGGAAGCTGAAAAAGCAGAGAACTAATTGTTTGGGCAACAGTGTTTAGAGGTGATCTTAACAATGGTGTGAGAAAGATTGTGGTAGAGATGTGGAAGAGGCAGTAGTTTTGGAGAAATGCAGGAAACATAGAGACATCCAAGGAAAGCTCTCTAACTTGGTTTTAAGAGGCTGTTAGCTTGTCTAAAAGATGCATTAGAGTCAAGTAACACAAGGAAAAAATGCTGCTGTTCTGATGCATAGTAACTAATTAGTGAAAGAGGCAGAGAGGAAGCCCTGGTTTAGAAGTTGCCTGTTCAGAAAACCAATATCAGCAGTGGCATTTCAGGATAAGTGATACTTGAATTCAACATTTCATTTGCCCCCAGGATTGTAGTCTTCCCCCTCTGAGGCATCCCAACATGGACTCTGATCACGATGTTGATAGCTTGTAGTATCTGCCCCAGAGGAGGGAGTCTGCCAATGGGGGAAGGGTAAGTATCTGTTTTTATTAAATATCAAATAGTTTTCTGAAGTTTTCGGTATTCTTATTTTATGTCCAATAGGGTATAAAATAAGAGTATTAAAAGAAAATTTTGGAAAACTGAATAATGAATAAAAACAGATTTACCTTTTCCATATATGCAGACTCCCTGTCCCATCCTGGCTCTTCAATGGTACTGTATTCATCCAGGGTTATTTATATACTGGGGGTATCTTGGAATGCTAAGTCTCATATTCCAGAGAGATATTTACAATACTCGGTGTGGTGTTTTGTGGCACAAAGAAAGAATAAAATATTTCTTTGAAGAAACCACAGTTTTTATGCTGAGATTCACTCATACAGGTATGGGACTGAGTACTGAGATTTTTTTTTTAATTTGTTTTAAAACCTCATCCTGCATCCATCTGAAATACCAGATTTTTAAGACAATTTTAAACCCAGAGACACTTTTTAAAAAAAAGTAATTTAAAATCTAGTGATGTTTTTAGAAAAGTGCTCTTGACAAATTTCCCAGGTTTGGTAAGAGCATTCTGCCTACTCAAATTATATAGCAGGTGTAAGCAGATATGTATTGTTGTGTCTCTGCCTGAAACTGCTGCATGAAGTGTTGGATATGCCCTGTTCACCTATGGTATGTGCCAGAGAAAGCTGCACAGTCAGTGACAGATACAGTGTTGTGTCACTTGTCTCCATGCCTGGTGTTCTGTCTCAGAAGCATTTGGCATGTACCTAAACTTGTGCTCTCTGTTCTGTGAACAGAGGACTTCAGTGTTGCATGGTTACCAGGCTTCCATGGGCAGTCAAATCTCACATGTAATTTCATAACAAGAGATGAGGAAGAGAACATAAATGAGCATCATATGTTTGTTGCTGTAGGTGGTGTATAATACCTTGCAAAATAGTTTAATATTAATTATTCTCACAAAATATTATAATATTTTAATATATTTCATGATTCTGTGAAGGTAATGTTTTATATCAATGCTTGTCGAGTATACTGAATAAAACATATTCCTGGTTTTTTGTGGCTTGATAGAGTCTTGAGGAGAACCCTAAAATTTAAGTCTGTGCAAATTGATTACTTACCAGGGGAACTCTGACATTTGGTAATGGTGGAAAATTGAGGTAATTCCTGCTTAAGAAGAACACAAGTGCCTGTCTTCCTTAGAATAGGCACAGAGCTATCCAGTGCAGTCTCTAAAGCTGTCAGTGAAGGTTTGAGTTTTCAAGGCCAGATGATGTTCAGTGTAAATGCTTTTGGAGGTGTGCAGTAGTGGGAGCACTTCATTATACTCCTGTTGGAATATGTGATTTTGTGTGGAGTTACATTTCCTCAGGTGTAGTTGATTTCTAGGTATAAAGAAGTAGTATTATCACTTTCTTCTTTAGTCCTCATATGTAACTGCAGTAACATACGTAACACGAGTAATGCCTGTTGTAGTTGTAAAGCATAAATAATCAACCCCTTGGAAAATGATGATGAAGAAGAATCCTTACATTTTAGGGTTTTTTTAAAACAGAGTTAATATGATTTATGCTGTCAAGTGATAATTTCATGAACAGTTTATTCTAGCAAAGGTCAATTTGCAGCTTTGCAATCAGGAAACTGATCTGCTTGAAAACACAGCTGACAAAATGGAACAATCCCGAACTTGATTCCTATGTAGGTCCCCTACAGGGATCTACTATCAGCATGAGTAAAGGGGCAGAGTGAATGGACAGGAAAGGGGAAAGATGAGACTTTTCTCCTGCTACCATCAGAAGCTAGTGCCTCCTCATTATCTGCTTATGGTAATTTTTGTACTAAAAAACCCCAACAAACAACTTAGTGGTTGGTGAATCAGCGCATGTATTGCTTTGAAAGTAAGAATAAAGGATACATTATTGCTTCTATTTATTTTGTTTAGAGCTTTGTAAAGTGTTGTTTAGATAATAGAATTCATTGCTTAATCATAAATTGTATTTTGTTGTTTTAACATTTTAACTTTAGTTAAGTAGTAGTCTACTGTGTTTCCCTTGGTTAAGTGGTTCTGTAAATATTGTGCAATTTGCTGTGATGCATTATAATCACTGAAGCTATTATGCTAAGGTGATGTGATTCAATGCAATCAATGAAGATTGTACTCTGTGGTAGAATTGTACAGAAAACTTTCACTGGCTTCTCTGGGAGGTTCTTTTTATAGTTACAGACACTGACACCCTGCGGTATTGGTAATCTTCATTTTCCCAGTGTTTAAAAAGAAATTATTTACAGAATGTGCTAAGATGTTCTTAAATTTTTGTTCCTGAATTTTTATAAGTGCATCTGCACTATTGTTGTTCTTAGTTTTAATACTTACTATATTACACATGCCCTGCTTCAAACTTTTATGCAGATCAGTCTATCATGGATGTTTTGAAGCATAAATGTTTTCTAGAAGAATTATTATTTTGGACAATAAAATATGAATTTCCACAGAAGATGGTGACTTTCTTACTCAACATGCTACCAGATCAAGATTATAAGGTACTTGGCCTTACTTCATTCAAACCTATGTATCTTTTTATATTCACATACTTAAGTGTGTATTATGCCTTGCATGACACCATGTATGCTTATGTTTGAATAATAAGTAGTAAAATAATGCAGATCTTTTTTACCTTGTTCTGAGAATTTTGTAAGAAGTTACAAAATGTTTAATATTTGAAAATCAATGTTTTGGACAAAAAAAGATGGATAAATCTGGAGCAGCACTATTAATATTGGTTTCATGGTTTGTTTTCCTTTTTGTCTGTTAGTGCCTATTTGCATGTGTTGGATTTGGTTTCATTTTATTTTACTATGTAAATTGGTTTTTATCACATAAAATGTGGATCAGCACTGTATGATTCTGTAGCGTGGTCTGACTAGTGAATAATTGCAGTGATTTCGTTCCTGTTTCAATTCTTGTAGTAGGCAGTGGTTTCTCCATGCAGGCCATTACAGTGTGAGTGTTCTTGCTGCAGCTGTGCCCTAGGTGATTTTGGCAGCCTTCCAGGCGCTTCCTCACAGAGTTTTGCAGTTGTCCGTACCAAGTATCCCCTGGCCTGGAGTTGTGGAGACTGGATGTCACCTTCCTGTTTTAAATCTTGGTGTGCAGCCAGGTTTGGTTGTTTGCTCCACATGTTCCCAAGACCTAGTATACATAGCAATCAGGCTTAACATTTTGCTCTGATCATGTCATACCCTTGAGCCATGCAAATATTTTGGACCTTCTCAATCCCTGCTGGGAGGAAAAGATCAAGAAATTCTGAAGTCCAGGCATGCAGATTTCTTCAAAAATGTCCGTTTATAATGGGACAACCCTGTATTTGTGCCCCCTGAAAACCTTGCTGCATCAAAACAAAGGACATGAAGATAACTTGCATGGAAGAAAAAGATAAGATATGGGCCTTCAGCACTGCTGTGTCCATGTGAAGACACCATTTTGATTTGGGATACCAGCACAGACTCATCTTGGTCTTAGATTCAGCTGCTACATGAGGAGACATTAGGACTTCCAAGCTGATGATCCATTGCTATGAAGCTTGAATTCTTCCTGATATTTGGACACCCACATGGACATCCAGTTCTCCTGATCCATCGCCAGCTAAATTCCTGCCTGTAAAAATACCCAGCTAGCAGCATACAGAAGAATCTGGTGAGTGTTGCTGTGTTTCCCTTATGACTGTACCGTATAGTAACAGCAGCTTCTAATGATTATGGGATCTTTCTTCCTTTGACAATGAGCCATAGTCTTTAGTGACTTTCTTTGTTCTGTTCTTTACCTTTCTTCACTTAGAATGGAGATCATGGTGTATTTGGTCTCTACTGATTGCCTCCTTTAATTGGAAATAGTCCATTTTCTAACCACCAGTTCTCAGAATGAAAGGTTTTTATAATTTTTTTTGGTTGCTTGTTTTTTTTGTTACCAATTTCATACTGTTTTTCATTAAACAGTTAATTCCTATGTTAAAGCTTTAGTAGAAACACAAATGCGAAGTGTTCAAAAATTTTTTAGAATCTGTGTTTAATTGCTGTGATTGTCAAAATGGCATTTTTAAGTAGTAAGGAAACTCAGAGCAGGAAATACATCGCATAGCAGTACTAGGGTGGCAGTAAACTATTATTTTTGCAAGATACCGTTGGTTTGTTGCAAAACCATCAATGCTGCGTAAATTTATACATGTTTATGAGGCCTGGGGTTAATTTACAAGGAGTGGCTCTGCCTTTTACATGGAAAAGAGAGTGTCGCGGTGAACAGCATTTTGGGACGGATTAGAAGAATTTTACATGCTTCCATTTAGCTTTTTTGAAATAAAAGCTTATTTGCTGATTAATCATACTGCATTCTCAAACAACAGGAATATCTCTAGGGATATAAACTATTCCAAGTGGTCTCTCAGCTTTCTGCTACTTTCTCTCATCCCATCTACACCACATGTACCCTTTGAATTTTTTCTGTATCTGCTGTTGTTTAATTTAACTGATTCTTCCTGAGGCAATTTAGCTCATTAAATCAGCAGAATTCTGCTAGGTTGGATTTCTGATTAATGAGGGAGTGAGTTGGACACAGAGGTGGCTATCTGTGTATGATTTGAAATTGTTGAAATCTCTGACCTCCAGCATGAACATATTAGAATCCATCATTGCCCTATGTAGCAGCCACTGAGCCACTAGCAAATTTAGTTACAGATTTTTTTTTGACATAGGAAAACATACTTCCCTTTAAGGATTCCCAGAACTGAAAAGAGGTGTTGAAAGGGGTGGGCTAAAACCCTGGGTTAAGTAGCTCTTCCCTCTCTCCTGACTTTGGCATATGAGAGAGATAGCACAACAAAAAGTGTGGTCTTTGCCTTACAGATTTGTGCTTGAGGCATCCCTTCCAGCTCTCTCTGACATTTGAAGCTTGGAAGACTTACAAGGGAAGAAAAAGAAAGCAGAAGAAAAATACATCGAAGCTTCCAAGAAATTAAAGATGTTATGGTATGGACAAGAGGAAAAGCAAAAGCTCAGAGAAAGAGACTTTCCCTTGACCAAGGAGAAGGCGAAGAATGCGTTGGCAGTAAACAGGAAGATGGTGGAAGAGTGTAAATGATCCAAGAGCTGAGCCTTGCTGAAATCTGGAATACTGGAAATACGAAAATGCAAAAGCATCTGGCAGACATAGTGAATCAAGAAACATAATTACCAGAAATGCTGTGCCTTGTCAGGCACCTCCCATAGTGACCCTTGAGACTACTATTACAGCATTAGGACTTCACTAACTCCTGGATATGCTGTTGTACAAATTCTGTAGAACAGTTTTTGTATTGGAACCTTAATTTTAGTGCAGCATTCAGCTAGCAGAAATACTTTCCATCTTAGCATTGAGAATATAAACATGGGAGATATAAGTTCTAACTGAAGCTTGGGGTTGATGTTAGTCTCCAAAGAGTTCTGGGATTGAAGTTGAATGGTCACTGAGAGAGAAGGCTAGCTGAGAAAATTAAGTTTATTTTTCCATAGGTAGAAATTTAGAAGCTGCTTGAGATCATAGAGAGTAAGTCAGTGAAGATAACCAGATGTACAGAAAGCACGTCTCTCTTAGGAACCATTTCTTGCAGAAGGTTGGAAGCTGAGTATTTAGGAACATGTTATGACAGAAATAGCATTCTTGCTCCATTCTATATTTTTCCTTAGTTGTGCATATAGCTTTGGCCACCGAAAGAAAGGATATGTGGATAGACTGATTTGGCCTACTATGGCTGGTTTTATGTGCTGGCTGCAGTTTACATGGTATTTCAGCTTCTTAACTTCTGGAATGAGTTTAGTTTCTTCCTCTCAGTATTGGAAAGGGTTGTATTTGTTTGTTTAACTTGCAAGTGAATGGAGGAGTAAAGCTTCTTTCTTTCCTTTAGTAAGTGTTTTCCAGAGTCTCTACCATTATACTGCAGTGAGAGCAAATTAACAGTACTTTCAGAAGTTCATTATTGTAAATGAGTGAGGCACAAAAATTTTGATGCATGCCGATATAAACGAAAGAAAATAATTCCAAAATTTGTCCTTAGGGAAGGACCTTTTTTTTGCAGTCAACTTGAATTGAGCATGCTGTGTAAAACAAGTAAAACATAGTTGTTTCATCACAGAACCCAAAAATCCTCTTTAAGCTTAATACAGTGTGAAGAAGTAATACAGAAATAAAGTGTACTTTTTTACTAGCAGCATTAATATATTAACTTCTTAAAATATCTGCTACATAATTTCTGTCTGAGGCTTAACATTAATAGTGTGAATGTCTTGATGATAAGTCCTAATGCCAGTGATGAGAATTGTTTCAAGCCTTTAACTTAAAAGAAATTATGTGATGGGAGTATCTGTAATACCAGAATGATATTGTATTACCTGCGCTCAAGTGTTGTGAATGCATTGTGCCAAAAAGGCTTTAGCTGAAAACAGTTACCATTGTATGTATGTGGAACATACTTCCAGTTATTACACAGGTTTCCCTCACTGAGGACCAGGTATAGGAAGGCAAGTTAAGCATTCTTGCCCTGTTTCCTGCAGTGGTATGTATCCCCATTCTCACCCTGGTTCAGTTTCTTGTATCAGCAACTTTATCTTTGGAGGTGTTTGCTGGGAGGAGCAGTTTCTGTGCCTAACAGCAGAATTAAGTCATCATAGTTTTGGAAGTATTTTTTAAGTGATGTTTACATGGTAGTGCCATAATAAAAGTATGAGAGCACTGAATCTAAGGCAGGTCAAATAAAGTAGTGATCTGTATACGGTCTGGTGAAAACATGACTGCCTGCAGGTAGTTTTAAAATTTCTAATTCTATGCTTATGAAAGGTTAATACCTCCAGAAGGAGTAGGCAAGGGTTTTTTAGACTTTAGATTTTATCACTACACAGCTTGTCTTCTTACTAAGCCAAGCAAGTCCAGATGGTGTTAATTCAGAGCCTGAAGTACTAAGTGAGAAGTGATTTCAAAGCTAGCAGGTATGTTCATGTATGTGCAGTGCAGAAGATTGATTTATAATGCATTTTGAGGCTAATGGAGTGGAACACAGAACTGTACTAAGATTTATGTGTATATGTACAATACATTTAAATACTGATCTGGTTTAAAAAAACACTAATAGTTGTGTGAAGAATAACAAAGCTGGATAATTTATTTAGTTATTGAGGGAAAAGCACTAAGGGTTTATTTAAAAGTGTAGGATTCTACGATAGTAGAAATGAAAATCAGTGTAGAAATGTCTTGGTTGAAAATAAACTTTATTTCATGGTTAGATGGCTGCAAGTGATAAGGCAGCTTTCTAAGGCACTACTGAACTCATTGTTCATAGTGTATCATTTCAGGACGTCCTGTTGTAGGATGTACAAATTTAGGATAAATTCGTTATTGGAACTTTACTACTTTCACAGGCATGCTGAGATATTATATTCCTTGTTTGAACATTGCTGGGTTGGCTTTTTTTAGTGTGGAAAGTATAGAATGAGAAGATTAGATTCTTGGGAAAGATAAAGAAATTAGCAGCCAAAGATACCTCTCCCTGTAAATGGGTCTTTTCATTTGGTCTGTTTCTAGAAAACAGTCGTCACTTTTGGTGTGTCATAGCAACTGGTGTTTCCCAGGGTATGTTGACTGTACATTCGTAAAGGAATATTTTATAATGAAAGAAAGTGTTAATTTTTGTATGATGCTTATTAACATCGACATTTCTTTATAATTTGCAGATTGCTTTTACAAAAACATTTGTTCAGCATTATGCTTTTATTATGAAAACACTGAAGAAAAGCCATGAATCAGACACTATGTCTAATAGAATTGTGCATATCAGTGTTCAGTTGTTCAGCAATGAAGAATTAGCACGCCAAGTAACAGAAGAATGCCAGCTGCTGGATATTATGGTCACTGTTCTGTTGTACATGATGGAAAGTTGCCTTATTAAAAGCGAATTGCAAGGTAGGTTTAGTTGTTTGTTTGTTTCTTCCCATGGATAATAAATTTATTATGGAGGAAATTTAATCTTTGGTGGTCAGGCCACCCCTCTGATGCCTTTCCAAAAATGGACAGGATCTATCAATATAAGGTAGAGAGAGGATGAGTCTCAAAATTCCCTGGAAATAATAAAGGTTGTTATCAAGAGTGATTCTAATTTTTAATCCTTTGGTTTGTAGGATGTTGTTTTTAGAAATGTTATATAATTTAGAATGCAGATTATTACTTTGCTAGTACTTAATTTGTTGCATAAAGTGCATAAGAAACTGTTTGAATGAAAATTATATACAAAAATTGAGACCCGTATGAATTTAAGAAATACTTTCAAAGAATTTCACCAGGTATTTGCAGTATTGTTTTAATTTTTAAAACTTGTGATTGCCTTAGTAAAAGTTGATATAATTAAGGGAGAATAATTTAATAGTTGGTCAGTATAGCAGTTTGATCAACCTTTTGTTTGACAAACTGGCAGTTTGAAGTTAAGCTGTTGTGGACTGTATAACTTCTTTAGTGAAAACAGTTGCTCTATTTTCACCCTCCTTGTTTTACCTGTCCTTATATGAAAATGGCACAGTTGAATCTTGCTGACTTCTGTCATTCACACTTTATGTGCTCTCCCAGACTGGAGACCTCTGAGCCCTCTTTATCCTAGTTTGAATCTGAAAGTACCCACTAGACAGGCTGAATGCTGCTGCTAAATAAGCATGATGAACTTCTGCATGAAATTGGGTTTTTTTTCCTCAAAATATCCTTGTCTCAGAGTCCACTCTATGTATAGCCTAAACCAAATGACTGTGCAGAAATGGGAAATCCTCACTTATCTAGCTATCAAGAGTGCCCTCATTCAGCAGCACTTCAATATGAATTTTCTTCTGTTGCCCTACATAGATTGCTTTACAGTATTAAAAGGAAAACGCTGAATATTTTAGCAGTTTGTATATCAAGTGATTTTTGCTAAATCAATGCCATATTGGTGGAATGTAATTTCAAACTATTTCTAAGCATCTTTGGAATGTTACTTTCTGGTCAGTATGGGATGTTGCTAGCGTGGTGGTAAGGTTCTGTAATGGGTTAGAATTGCAGTACAGCAGAAAAAGGCTGTGGCTGGGATTAGTCATTTTCTGAAGAGTCTTCCTGGTAATTAATGGATGTAAACTTGAGCTGGTAAGTTAAATATTGTTAAATATATTTGTGATAGATGTGTGAGAAAAGACTTACCCTTGGAGCAGCTATTCCACTATTTCCTTTTCTCTTTGCCTAGCACCAGTGATTTCTCTTAGTTAAGATACCATTATAGAATCTTTTGGGTTGGTCATTGAGTCCAGCAATAAACCTAGTACTGCTAAGTCCACCTCTGGGATGTGCCTGGTTCTTTTCTGGGATTTGCCTGGTTCTTTCACAACATTTCCCCCTCACTGCTTTATATATGAGGGATTGGGCATACAATAAATGGACAAAAAGATACAATAAAATTTATTATTGGGGTTTTGCCCTCCCATATTCTCAATGGCTTTCTTTTGCAGTTCTTTGGGCTTGTATCTTGTGTTTACTTCAAATTCTCTCTTATAAGGCTAGAAATAATAAGAAGTCTATGCTGGTGAGATAAATTAAGAAGGATTTTGTTTGTGCATCTACTGTAAACAAAAGGTTGTTTAGTATCTGAATGAGACAAAATTTACAAATCTAGCCAATGGATAGGTGGAGAAAGCATGTTTGAGAGGAGCAAGGCAAACATGGAGTGGGACTTGTATGTGCTGCAGCATGTTTATTTTGCACTGCTCACAGATCCTAATTGTCTTTTGAAAGCTGAGAGCTGTTTAAAATGTACAGTTCTCTAAGGATATTTGTAGACAAACTGTTTAATGAAACAGTTGGCCTGTATTGATACCAGCTTTGTAAGTGTTATTAACTCGGCTTACCTCTCTCACAGGTAGTGTGAAAGGATGAAGGGTAGAAATATAGATGCAGATGATAAAAATGGCTCCCTAAGGAGATTTATGTCCATATGTTCTTAGAGAATTTTTTCCTCTCTATCAGCACTTTCCTCCTAATTAACTTTATGTGGGAAAAGGATTTTATTTATAGCCCCAAGGAAAAAGTTTTGGTAATGGTTTATCCTTTGAAAATCTCTCAATGACTTTGCATTAACCCTGGCTTGTAGAGTACTCTGAATAAGAGGCAGTGCCAGTGTCCATTTGAAGTAACTTTGGATTTGTCTAATCTCTGCTGGGATAGATGTAATAGTTGGTCCTTTGCAAAATGCTTCAGCAGATTCAGTGAGATGTTACCCAGTTCTTTGACAGGCCAAAGAGAACCACTCTACATGCAGGAATACCTCACCAGCCAGAGACTGGAATCTCTTAATAAGTGTCTTTTTAGTGCAGCTGTGCTGTGCTGCTTATGACTCTTGCACTGTGTAAAGGGTAATTACAGGGGTCCTTCAGTGCATTTGACCTGGAACAGAGCCATCAAGATATTTTTTCTTTTGTTCTTCTTTCTTTTGAAATAGAATATTAACTGATATAGGTACTGGAAGTTGTTTCAAATCCAGAACCAATTCTGTTTCCTTCTAATCTTTCCAGGAGTCCTTCTTATGAAAAGGAAACAAAAGAGATTTATTTGACAGATGTAGAGGATGAACTTCTGTGATTTGAGGTGGGAGGGAAAGAACCCCCCTCCCCGATTTCATATCCTCCTCTTCTAGGAACCTTCTCCTGCCCTAGTCTGGGACAGGCTGCATAAACCCTCTCTCTGTCCCAAATTTAGAATGGAAATGCTTTGCTCTTCTCTTTTCAGATACAGCATGCCAGTGCAGGTTTTGATCACCAGATTTCTTCTTGAATGCTGTAACGTACTTTGCTTACTGGGGATGTGTCAAATTCTAAGTAGAATTCAGGTGTTTGTAATAGGAATTGTATTGTTTGGTTCTTTAATACTTAAAAATATTTGAAGAGCCATAGCTGTGATGGTTTTACTAATGTGCTACTTTCCAGAGGTTGTGATACTGCTCAAAGTTTAAGTGACTCTTGCTAAGTGGGATCTTACTGGTCAGTCCATGATGAAGAAACAGCCTTAGGTACTGTGAAAGAACCATTTTAGTTTTCTGCAGTTTTCTCTGTGTGTGTCTGACCCCAGCATTATAGTACATCCTAATTCTCATTTTCACATTCTTTTGTGACTTTATTAATAAACGAAAAAAATTACTTCCTCTTCTCCTTTTTTTTTATATTTTTAAAATTTTTTTTTCTTTTTTCTTTTTTAAATCTAGATGAAGAGAATAGTTTACATGTTGTGGTGAATTGCGGGGAAGCACTACTGAAGAATAATACTTACTGGCCCCTGGTTAGTGATTTCATAAACATACTTTCACACCAAAGTGTGGCAAAGAAATTTTTGGAAGATCATGGTCTTTTGGTAACATGGATGAATTTTGTATCATTTTTTCAAGGTATGTGACTTCTATAATTAATGCTAATACAAGGATATTACGACAGTTAATGTTCACAGTAGCAAAATCCCTACAGTGTTGTATGTAAATATTTATTAATCTATTGGTATTGCCCCAAGATTATATTTCTTGAAGAGAACAGTATATTCTAGAAAACAGACTACAAAAATTATCTAATGGATCTTTTTCTTGTGGGAAGTAGTTGATGAAGAACGGTCACATCACACTTACTTGCCTGAGATCCATGGTGCAAGAATTCTGAGGTTGTACTTCAAGTACAGATCACAGCTGTAAAACAAGCTGTTTTACTGGTGAAGTTCTAAATTTAAATATATGGGAAATTAATCTGATAAATATGGATTATACACTTTTTCTAAGTGTTGCTGTAAAGAAACTTTTTTGATTATATAAAAAATATTTTAAGATGATATGTCTCAGTACTAATAAATGTTTTGCTTAGAAAGAGAACCAGCATTCAGATGTTCTGATTGGCTGAGTGACATTCAAAGCAGAAGTTAATGTCCCCTGAACAGCAAGGACTTCAGTTATTAGTCAGTTTTTTATCTTTTCTGGTATATTTTTGTTCAAACTTTGTTTTATCAAATATTCTGCTGGTAGATAAAAATAGATTCTTACACTTTGTGGTGTTGTTTTTAGAGGTGTGTAAATACATAATACTGAAAATACTGCATTCCATTTAGCCCTGGTTAAATCTTGGGTTGTATGACTCTGCTTGAATTTTTGAAGGTATGAATTTAAATAAACGAGAATTAAATGAGCACGTGGAGTTTGAATCGCAGACATACTATGCTGCCTTTGCTGCTGAGCTGGAAGCCTGTGCCCAGCCAATGTGGGGTCTGCTGTCACACTGCAAAGTTAGGGTAAGGCTAACATTTCCCTGTCATGATTCTCGGTTTTATTCGTGACTTATTCTAGAGTTCTCAGACTTGAAAGGGCTGTCACTTGTGTTTGAAAAGACTTTGGTTTGGCTGTCTTGGTCTATTTAAATAACTTAGAACTCCAGTCAACTCAGATTCTGTGTATAGTGAGTGCAGAATTCATGCTTGTACATAATCTATTGTCTCCAGAACTGGAACTACAAGTTCAGGGTGTGTGCAGTCATTTCCTACGACTGTACATATGGAATAACTTCTGATCTAATGAAGAACTTGATAAATGTCTCTGAGTCATTCTGCCTTTGTTCAGTGGGAACAGAAATACATAAGTCGTCCTAATGTGATTTTAAAGTTGGCTGTGTCTGTGAATAGACACTTCATTATGATGTGGGATGGAGTAACTGATGGGTTTTTGTGGTTCTCCTGTCAATTTGAATTGAAAACCTCTTAGGTTCCAACATTATGTCGTCTCCAAACTAGAGCAAAGGCTCATTGCTATTTGCTAGACTGTAAATTATATTAAGTTACAGCAAAAATAGAATCCAACTGCTTTTAGGAATGCTTAACATCTGAAAAATACTTTTTACTGTTTTTCTGTGAAATAAGTACTTATATTTCAAATTAGCTTATTGAGATACATAATAGTGTCAGTGAGACAGTACTACCTGGATTGAACTGCACACTGAAGAACTGTGAAAGCAGTCCATGTGATTTTAGACCTCAGTTTTACTCAGGCAGTTGCAAAAGCCTTTCTGTGATGTAAATTACACTGATATATTATGAATTTGTCAATTTTTGAGTCTAGATTGCTTTTTGAAAACCAAATTACAGCTTCTGGCTGTTTTGAAGTGTTCCTTTCATTTTTGCTTAGGGATGGCATGTTCATTTTTTTAAGGCCATGCTCCTCCACCAGTTGTCTTGTCAGTCATGTCTTTAGCCATGTCTTTAGCCATGAACCTTTTGGTCATTCTCAATAAATCTGAAAGTGTTAAAGAAATTTCGTGGCTTAGTTGTACTTGGTGAAACCTGGTGGGTTGGAAGAGATTCCAGCTCATGTCTCACAGGATAGGGAAAGCCAGCAGAGCCTGGCCCTCACAGTGCGTGGAGCTACAGGATGGGAGCATGGCTGTTGTATTTCCTGGTGAGAAAAGGCGCCTGATGAGAAGTTGCCACTTGCACAACTTTTGGCTGGCCTGAGCACTGCTGCCTTTTGCATGAGAAGCATGTCATTGGATATCCTGAGAGTGTGAGGCAAGTCTGGAATCTGTGTTTAAGGGGAAGAGAAGATTAAAGGAAAAATTTGTTATGAAAAGAGGCTTTGCAAGTTCTGCTGATCACAGAGCAGTTTGGTTTAGCTTCCATTCTACCTTTGCTTCTTGCACACGACTGCTTCTCTTCTGGAGGGCAATGTACAGCTCTAGTCCTGGAACATGATTTAACTTGAAATATAGTGTAGTTTTATGGCATTGTTACAGAGTTACATCATACAGTCATAACAAGGTTTGCTTACTGTGAAATCTGTGCAGTATTGTGGTATTGTATCATTTAGGGTGTTCTGTGTTAGCCAGCTCTAAGGATCTTTTAAGTATCTAGAACTTGTAGATCATTAGCTATTCCTTTTGGTTGCATGGAAACTTTTCTTTATGCTTACAGCTCTAAATTACGGGTAAAAGTAAATGGATAAATTAAACAACAGTAGGCACTGGCACGTCATAGAGAGCGAGTCCTGCGAGAAGCATCTGGGGGAGCTGGGGTTGTTTAGCCTGGAGAAAAGAAGGCTCAGGGGTGACCTTATCACTCTCTGTAACTCCCTGGAAGGAGGGTATGGCCAGGTGGAAGTTTGCCCCTTCTCACAGGTAACCAGCAAAAGGACAAGAGAAAATGGCATCAAGCTGCAGCAGAGGAGGTTCAGGTTGAACAAGAGGAATAATTTCTTTATGGAAAGGGTGGTTAAGCAGTGGAGTGGGCTACCCAAGGCAGTAGTGGAGTCCCAATCCCTGAAAGTGTTCAAAAAGCAACTGGACCTGGCACTTAGTGCTGTGGTTTTGTTGCCAACATATTGTTCAGTCAGTGCTCTTGGAGGTCTTTTCCAACCTCAATGTTTCTGTGTACTGTAAAAGTATTCTTGAAATAATGGTACTTATTTGTAGTAGGAAAGCAATGGCACTTAAAACTGTTGGCTCATATAAGTGTGCTGGTTTCTCTTAACTCCAGGAAACACAAGAATACACACGCAATGTTGTCAGATACTGCCTTGAAGCACTTCAGGACTGGTTTGATGCTATCAACTTTGTAGATGAGGTAAACATGCGTAGTGAGTTTAAGAAAAGTACAAAAAAAATCTGATTAAATTTTAAAGGTGATACACTCCCTACACCCAACCTCCTCTCCTTAATTGAATGAAGTGGCTGTTCAAGCTAGTGATCAAAAAAGGATTGCCTTGCTGAAATTAGAGTTTGTAGTTAATACTTACAGTGTTACATCCTAGGATGCTTTTTTTCCCATAGAGTCTTGGTGATTTAGATTTGCAGGTGCAGGCTTAAGCTGCGAGTTTTAAAAGCTGTGCTATGGATACACTACTGTTGTGTTGTCTGAAGAGGTGAATGAAGTGGGGGAAAAACAGAAGTCCTCTTCTGCTTTGGCAATTGGGGTGCAGCTTTGCCACTTGGCAAGCAATGCTTAGTCAACTCAGAGTGCCATTAGCTTCTGGGGACTCAGGAAGAGAGAACTGCAGCTGCCTTAGGGAAACTTCTGAATAATCAGAAAGATGGGTATGAAATGTTGCTAGGTTAGTGGAAAGTAAGTCCATCAAATGAAGACATAAGATATTATCCTTGGTGGTTGTGCCAAAGATATTTGTATGTTTGGTTTTTTTCAATATATTATATTAAATGCCTTTGTTTTACTTTCAGCCAGCACCTAACCAAGTTACTTTCCATTTGCCACTGCACCGTTACTTTGCCATGTTTTTGAGTAAGGTAAGCACATGTCGTAGTTTCACAGAAGATGGCAATTCCCTGTTGAATTTGATCATTCAACACAGTGCATGCTTGCTTTTGTTTCTAGGCTGTTAAATGCCAAGAACTAGATCTGGATACTATCCTGCCAGATCAGGAGATGCTGATGAAACTAATGATTCACCCACTTCAGATTCAGGTATGGGCAGACTTCTGTCTTAGCAATAGGAAGTATTTCTGAATTGTAGAATGTAAAAATAAGCTATATGTGACAATAATACCTAGGATATACTGAGTAGTTAGGGTAACATCTTTTTTTTTTTTTTCCTTCCTATTTCTAAAATTAAAAATGTGGTATTAGTTGTCATACTCTGAGAAGCACATAATTATAGTATTCACTATAGCTCTTCCAAAATGGTAGGAAGGACCAATCTTTTGAAGACATAGAATGGTAGTGTGAACAGAATGGAGTGCAGATTGACAGGAACCCAAAATCCAGAAATTTTGTATTTTAAATTGAGAGTGAGTTCCAGAATGGATGCGCAACATTTTTATTTGCAAATTTCTACTTACTTGTGCATAAGTAGCAGTGAGTAGTGTTTGTAATCACTGCTTTTAGATCTAATCTCTTTTTAATCGTGATACTTTAATTTTCGGTTCATTTTGGTACCATGATACCTTCATTTTGAGTACATTTCAAGATTTTAATGAACAGCTATATGTATAAATCATTTGTCTTTGATTACTTTTGTTGTCTGAAATGTACTCTCATATGAAAGTATGGTGTCTGTTTCATAAACTTGCAGTGGTTCTTTTCATCTCTCACTCTCCAGGAGAAGTAAATTGGTATAAAAAATCTATAGTTGTAGTATGTATATTTATGTGTAATGATGGTGAAGAAAATGATGAGAGGAGAGGGATGGAGCACCTCTGTTATGAAGCCAGACTGAGAGAATTGGCATTTTTCAGCCTGGAGTTGAGAAGGCTCTGAGGATACCTTAGAGTAGCCTTCTAAAGGGGCCTACATGAGAGCTGGGGGCAAACTTTTTAGCAGAGTCTGTTTCAATAGAACAAGGCTAGTGGGCTTAAGCTGAAGTAGGGTTGATTTAGATTGCCTGTAGTACCTTTTTGACTATGAGGGTGGTACAACACTGAAGCAGGTTGTCCATGGAAGTGGTAGATGCCCCATCCCTGGGAACTTCAGGGTTAGATTGGATGGGGCTCTGAGCAGCCTGACCTAGTTGAAGATGCCCCTGATCATTGCAGGAGGGTTGGACTAGATGACCTTTAAAGGTCCCTTCCAACCCCAACTATTCTATGACTCTCCAAGAAAGCCCACAATGACATATGGTGACAGGACAAGGAGCAAAGGGTTTAAACTGAAAGAGAGTATCACGAAGACATTCTTTACTGTGAAGGTGGTGAGACACAGGAACAGGTTGCCCAGAAAAGTCCAGGATACCCTATCCCTGGAAGTGCTCAAGGTCAGGGTGAATAGGACTTTAAGCAACCTGGCTTTAAGCGCCTGGAAGGTGTCCCTGCCCATGGCGTAGGGGCTGCAAATCTTTAAGGTCCCTTGCAATCCAAACTGTTCTATGATTTCTATTTTTCTATGATTATATATTGATGATCTGCTAAGATTGAACTGAGTAGCTGAACATCCCTGAAATGTTTATAATTTGTTATGTTCCCTGAACAGGCAAGTCTTTCTGAAATTCACAGCAATATGTGGGTTAGAAATGGTCTGCAAATTAAAGGACAGGCCATGACTTACGTGCAGTCTCATTTCTGCAATTCAATGATTGATCCTGACATTTATCTGCTACAAGTAAGTTATGTTTTCCGAGACATCAAGCCAATAATGTCTACCTACAAACTGTTGAATAGAATTAATTTAATAAAATTAATTTACTCTCTTTCTACAGGTCTGTGCCTCTAGACTGGACCCAGATTACTTTATTTCATCTGTTTTTGAAAGGTAGGACTAAAAGTTGAATGCTCTGGCTCAATGTTGTGTTAGCTGTTGTGCTGATTTATAGTGTGTAATAGAAAAATTGGATATCTGATACATATCTTCAGTGGTACAACTCTGCCTAGCCAAAACTAACACTTACCTATGGGCTGTATTCAAAGAGGTGTCTCTAGATTTTAAACAGCTTTTGATTTACAGTGCTGTAGTGAAGCTTCAGATATTTGTTTACTGAGCATCTTTAGGGTTTTTTGAAGTTCCATACATGTTCATTGCTAGGATAGTCTATCCTGAAGAAGTAAATAAATAGAACTGCAATTGTAAGAGACACATAATGTTAACTTTTCTGGAAAAAAAATATCAGGGTTTGAACACCAATTAATATTCATTAGTTTTTATATGTTGATAAATATGTTTTCATGTGGCATGAATGTCACTATAACGCATTCCATTGATAGTTAAATAAAAACTGAAATTCAAAAAGAAGAGGGTTTTCATGTATCTTTGTTTGCACTTTGGGTATTCATTTCGGCTTTTGTATTTCATTTTAGGTTGCTGTGAGTGCTATCCTGAGTTTATCAGTACATTTCACATTGGTGTTTTAATGTTGGAGAATATTTAATTGTTGTTTCTGCCTTTATTTAGATTTAAGGTGGTAGATCTGTTAACGATGGCATCACAGCATCAAAATACTGTTCTTGACTCAGAGCATGAAAGGTCCATGCTGGAAGGAGCTTTAACATTTTTGGTTCTTTTGTTAAGTCTTCGTTTACATTTAGGTAAGGGTCACTACTTTAGTAACATTTGTATGTAAATAACATTATTACACCTCCATTTATATTCAGCACTTAGTAGGTGCCTTAAAGCTGTTTAACCATACAGTAACTTAAAGCATTCAATGTTCAGTTTCACATTTGCCAGTTACTGAATTTTAATCCCTTATGAAATAGAAATAGATACAATACATAAAAATGGAGAAAAATGGCTTTAATGGAAGTGGGTGATTTGTGTAGGTGATGACATGAGGATTCTGTATCTTCTCCAAAAAGACAGCAGTTTGAGTTTGTACTGGTATTTTCTGATTGAGATTGTGCCTTTCATAATATTTGCACGCCTCCCTTTCTTTTTCACTGCATTTTTATGGCACTGTATCATTACTTAATATTAATTTGTATCATGTTTGACATGCTTTTAATGTCAAATGAGAACTGAATGTGTGTTTTAAAATGGTGCTGTTTTAACAGATTTTACATTTCATTGTTCTAGGAATGACAGATGATGAGATCCTCAGAGCAGAGATGGTAGCCCAGCTGTGTATGAATGACAGGACACACAGTTCATTATTGGATCTCATATCCTTGGAATATATTCACTAATGTGCCTGAACAAGAATGACAGGTGCCTGGGTAGTAATGAGGCTTGAACAACATGTTTTTAGATTACATAATTTAAAAAGACCTGTGTGAAGATGTGTTTGTATATGCAAAGGCATTTGTTCCAGTTTTGGTTTTTGTTACAATAAATGCAATACTTTTTAGTAGTTTAAATTAGTTTTGATACAAAATGCTGTGCTGATCTTTAGAAGTCTTTTAGGTGTGAGGTAAAATGTGTGTTTTCCTACGATGTTTTAGAATGTTTAGCCGAGTGTCACATTTGTCTGGATTTGAGCCTTTGATTTTTTTTCCTAAGTTTATGCCAATATAAAAAGAAGGCATTCTACACTATATTGGCTTTTTCTATCAATAGCTGAAAATGCAAATAATAGCAATCCTGCACGTTGCTTTGACATTAGATAGAAGTGCATGTGTTATGGGGTAGGAATAGTAACTGTGAGAAATAGTTCTGCACAGGCACAGGGTTCGTGTCTCTGGACAACTGACTATATGCAGGTTTTCCTGCTATCACTCTTAGGCTGTGTAGGGAAATTAAATAGCTTGTTGTGGTTGCATAGAAGAGCTTGCAATGCAGGGATAGCCATTGAGCAAATATATTAGGAATACAAAGTTAGGAAAGGATGAGATTGAGACTAACAAATGCATAATAAGAATTATTAATTATTATATGATCCAGTAACTCAGTAAAAGTATGTTTAATAAGCAATTACTTGAAAGAATTCACTTAAGTGAATGACTTAACTACGTAAAATACATGAACCATTTATATAAGCAATCACTTACCACTGAGCAGTTTACTTACTTGTAAGTGCTGCTTGTGTTTTAGGGTACTGTCAGTAGGTCAGTTAAGTATTGCTACCAAAAATGAGAACTGTGGAATCCAAGATGCAGAATTATTTATTGTGTTTATGGACCCTGAACGATTTGCTTGCTTCTTCTGTACTTGGATGTAAATGCAAAATATTCTTCCTATAAAGAGAGACAAAGTGTTTGTAAACAAAGGCAATAACAGAAATGTTATATACACTACAGGCAGTGGGTTTTATTTCTCATTAAGTACTAACAGCTTGAGCCAAGCAGGTATCAAGTCTTACTTTAAAAAGTTTAATATCCTAGGTAGAAGACTTAGATTCTCTTCAGTAACAGTTAGTGTTCTTAGCAGCTGGAGCATACAGACCTCTTGTGGTAAGCACAGAGCACTGCTGAGATGTGGTCTGAAATGACTGACTGAAAATATCAAGAGGGAAGTACAACTAAATTAACTTTGCTTTCCTTAACATGAACATTACATTCCAGAAAACCCTAATCCTAAAAGTGGCATTATTCCAGGAAGCTTAAGCTTTGAATCAGTCCTGTCAGCAGTTGCTGACTTTAAAGCCCCTGTTTTTGAACCTGGAGGTTCCATGCAACAAGGAATGTATACACCTAAAGGTATGGTAATCAGTGTTCTCTTGCAGCATACTCATTGGTAAGATGCCTAACCAGGGTTTGTTTGGTTTTGTTGTAGTGGGCTTTTTTTCTTCAAAAAACGCCCAAAACAAGCCCAGCCTACCAGTGTTGAAAACTCCACCCCATCCTCCCCATGAAAAAGCCAAACCTACTGCTGCCACCACCAAAAACCCCACAAAACTTGACTTTTTCACTGTTGTTCACTGCTTATATTTAAAAGCATTTCTAAAGACTATCAGTAGTCTTTAATAATTTGATTTTGATCTAGAGTGAAAATGAGGTTCTCATACTAATCAGGTACCCTCAGGAAGCAAAGGAAAATGGAGAAATAAAAAATTATCTTATTTGTATTTTGCCTATTTGTATACTTAATTATTCATTTATTTAAATAAATCTGATGTATATTTAGTAGAGTTTAGAACTGTTTGCACTAGTGAAATGTCAATTGCAAGGATATTTTCTTTGAACTTTTCCACCTTTGACTATTAAAGGTACCACTATACATAATTCTTTATTTTATGTTGCTTACCTGTATTAGTATCCTGTAACATTTTTTGCAGTCAGTAGTGAGGGTCTAGAAAAAGTTCAGGCTAGCCTTGTTAGAGAATATTGTTCTGTAATTCTACAATGCATACAGTGCAAAAATAACAAGTTTCCTTCACAGACCAGCTTGTCATCTAAATTGGACTCAACACAGCATTGGTATATCAAAGGAGAGAAATAATTTAAGAACTCAGTGTTCCATTACTGTGTCCTGTCACTGAGCAGATAAGCCTGTAGAAATCTGAAATGCTCCATGTGCTCTGGTTGTGCTTCAGGCTAATGGCAAAGCTGAAGAGGGATTAACTCCTTCCTCCCCCACATACTTCCCTTGAGAACTGGGAAGGTTAGAGTCTGGAATTTTGAAACCATTTGGTTTCGTGGATTTTTCGGGGGGGAATGGTGGCTAATGTAGATACTAGTATTGTAGTAACTTGTTTGCCAATTTTTGTACTGGGAGATTGAAGTGTCAATAAAGCACTTTTATACAAATTTACAATTAGTGAAGTAATTTTGTGAAACCAAAGTTCTGGGAATTGATTCACATTGGTTCTTTGATGTGTAATTAGGCAGCTTAACACCGATGTATCTAAAATAACGTAATTTTAATATTACATAAACTACATTTCCTTAGGTCCTGTCTGGTTTCTGAAGCTCATTACATGCTGGTCTTTTTCGTAACACAATGTGAAGGAAAAAGAGATGGATCATGCTGTTTTTAATTTTAGCACTTTATATTTAGGAAATCTAATGATAGATTACAGTGTGTGGAGTTTTTGGTATATAGTTTTCTTTTTTTAACTTAGGTAAACAATTTATTCCAGAGGTAAACTGTCTTAAGTATCTGATCTATAGCATTGAATAATGAAGTTATTTATAACACTATACAGATTCCCTTTTTCTTACAATACTAAAAGCTGAAAAATCTTCTGTGGGAATAAAAGCTGGCATGGCCTTCTTTACCCTCTTAAGTGTTCATATTCTCCATAAGACTATATAGGTTTTCAAACCCTTTGCTTTTAAGAATTGTAGTTTGTGGCCTGTCACAGTTAAAGCAAGTCGTGATCGGATCAATTCCCTCTAATCCTTTAATCCCTTGTTTCCCTAAATTTGAGGGGGTGGAATCTACTTTATGTTCTCAGATCCCTAGATTTTCCTTCCATTAACCATCATTTAAAAAAACCAAACCAAACCAACTTCCAGAGCCAGGTTCTTTCTACACACTGTAGATTGGTGTGCTGAAGATGAGCTGTGTGTGCTTTTCCGATATTCACTGTATGGCTCACTCAGTCCTTTTTTCTCATTATGCATTAGCAGCCCTGACAAGCTTGTGTGTGTTTCAGACTGCAATACTGAATTCTGTCCAGAAAAAGTGTTGTGTTATTTTTTTTTTTACCAGGAGAATTTGATTGTATTTCACACATAATGGAAACTTTGCTCAGTGTTCTCCCTCATTAGTCTGTGAGAATATCTGTAGAGCTGTTAGCCTTAGCAGGGGTTAATAGATAGAGGACAGACCACAAGGTATGAGTATAGACACTTGTCTCCCTGCCTGGGGAAAATTAATCTCAGAAGTGTGGTAAAGCTGCTTATTTCTGTCTGTGGAAACTCTGAAGAACGTTTTAAGTAACACATTTGTGTTGTGTTATGCCTGCTGGTGGAGCTAAAATTCTGTATCCGCTGGGTTTCTTCCTTGTTTTGGGGTCATTGAATCTTGCCTTCCTTTTTTTTGTGTTATGAGAGCTAAACACTTCAAAACAATCCATAGAATTAGTGTCTTCATTTGGCTTTAGATTGGAACTTAGTTTTGTTTTTTAATAACTTGAAGATAGGAAAACAAAAAAGGCCATCAAATGGGAGATTTTAATAGACTGTTCAGACTTTCCTGTTTATGATGGCTCTGAACAGCCACTCTGCATGTCACTCTAGAGCTACTAAATCAAACATATAGAACTAAGATTTTAATGCTGAAATAATGCATAGGTTATTTTGTAAAGGCATTTTTGTAAAGGATTGATCACAAATAGTTGATACAAAGCTTGGCCATTTTTGATACTGAACAAGAAATTGTGTTGTTGCAGCAATTTTGTTCTCTACATTTAATGGTAAAATATCATCTACCTGCTAACAGCTCCACAGTCTTATCTTCCTGCTTTCAAGAGGCTTGTGCTTATCACGTACCAATGAAAAAGAATGTAAACCTTTTCTCACATGTACCTGGAAATGAAAAAGAGCAAAACAAGATGCATGCAGAAATGCTATTTTGGGGGTTGCTTAATAGAGTGTTATTTTTTTGTTTTGAAACCAATCAAAAATTCAGAAAAAGTGTTTTTCTATTTTGATAAATAGTGGTAATTATTAGTATAGGAAGTATTGTTAGTAAGAATTATTATAAATTACTGTAGTTTGCCAGGAAAAATTATATCATAGAAGTGACATAATTAAAGCTAGTTAAGACGGTAATCTAAAATAAGTGGTAAGGTCTATACAGAGAATACTAACATGTAATTTCTTTTAAACAACAGCTGAAGTTTGGGATAAGGAATTTGACCCTGTCATGGTAATACTTCGAACAGTTTACCGTAGAGATGTGCAGTCTGCAATGGACAGATACACAGCATTGTAAGTTGGATCATTTTTAGAAATGCAACATCATACTGTTGCTCATTCCACAACAATTTTTTTGTTTTCACTGCCTGGTAATGCTAATCACTTATCAGTGTTTTCAAGCCCCAGATTTGTTCTTGAATAAATAGTCTATGAATTTACAAACAGTATCAAAGTTTTGGTTATCTTAGTCTGTTGCTCTTCCATAAATGTTTAAGGGCCACAGACATCTGAAGGGCCGCAGACAAAGTAGTAAATGTCATCACTGGTAAAATACTCAACCAGAGATACTGTTTAAAAATAATTTACAACTTACTTGAAAGAGTCTTACCTATTTTTATTTAGTTTACTCTTAGGTGCACAAAGGAAAGTTTATCTATAGCAGTGGCAAGTTTCTACATTATTGCAGTGTTTAACAGCAGTTTCAACGTTTAACATTTGTTTCAACAGCTTAAAGCAAAGTGGCAAATTCCCTGGAAACCCGTGGCCTCCTTACAAGAAGAGAACACCGCTACACCCGAGTTACAGAGGTCTCCTAAAGCTTTTGCACTGTAAAACCCTGCACATTGTGCTCTTCACACTCCTTTACAAGGTACAGTCATGATTCGCATTAAGTGCGTTGGTTTACTTCCACATTTTCTACAGAAGTTCCTAGAAGCATGATTTTTTTAAGTTTATTTGGAGTAGTCAGGTTCAATTTTATATAATAGTTTTGGTTTTGGTTTATTTTTCAAATCTAGCATAAGATTTTTCTCCTACCACTTTATTTCATGAATGATTGTTTCATGTATACACACACTAAGTCAGTACCCAAGTGAATCCTGTTCTGCTTTGAGGAACGCTGTATTAACCATCAGAGCTGCCATTCAGGTTGTTCTTCCATGATGGTTTCAGGAAGAAATGTGGCATGAGTGGTGTTCCTTTGGCCCCTATTGCAGAGTTTTAAGGTATCAGCAGTGCCTGTTCGAAAATACACAACTTTAATGGCTTTAAATCCTCAATGTCAAATAAGTCTCATAACTGCAGTTGTTTCCAACATAATTTCCCAAAACTATTCTGGCTTTTGATACTGTTACAGCCACTGTTTTTCAGGGCTAATTGGTGTCTTTAACTTATGTTTGGTTTTATCCTGCTGTCTTCGAGAGAAACACATCCTTTTTGAGGAGTCCATTCATCAGAAAATGGACTTTGAATCTGTACTTAGAAAATATTTTCAAAGCAGTGTGCCACAGAGGCAGATGAGGGACTATAAAAATTGCTTTGTTTGAGTAGCGTTTTCCTGGGCAGACTTTTCCTTTTGTGCTCTTCTAGGTGCTCCCAACTTAACAAAACCTCACATTTTTTACACTGTTACATTTCTATTGAATAGAAAATATCTGTTGTACTGCAGGGAGGCTGGTGAAGGAACGAGAGCTTGGGACTACGTAGAAGATCAAATAATGTTTTCACATGGAACAAAAATGGAGAACATAGGGAAGGAATGCATCATCTTTTACTGTTTTGCTTGGGCATCTTTGGCCACTTTTTTCTCTTACTCCATTAGGACCCTTTAAGGGCTTAAATCTTGAGAATCTTAGCCATTACTGGGTTGCTGTTCTAGCTGGAATACCAAAAACTTTCCCACCAGATTTATGGATGGTAGAAAATACATAGTGCTTGGTTCTGTGGGTTGGCTTAAATAATGCCTACTCTCTTGGTGAAATTTTGCCAATTCATGACAGCCTTTATTATATCTCTTGGCTTTTGGAACTTCTTGTGGAAGAGCAGTAAATTATATTTGGTGATGTTACTTTTCAGAAGCATTGGTCAATACCAACACTGGTCAATATGATTCCAACTGGTACAATTACACATGCTCTTCATATTAACAGAATACTGAGTTCCCTTTTTAATTAAATAACTTCTGTCATATCCGGTTTGGTTGGGCTTGATTAAATCAGCTCCGCAGTCACTTTGTAGAAAAGCTATTGTAAAACAATATTATTTTTAAGAATTTTATTTAGAAACGGATGTTCCTAATGACTTTATCTGCTTAGAAAATTCAAAACCAAGTCATATTTAAGACTTTACTGGGCTTCACTCTAAAAGTACCCATTTGTATAGTAGCCTGTCTACAATGAAATTTCAAACATATTTTCTCACCTACTTTTTTGGTAACCTGCATTTTTTTTGCCATTTTCTTTCCTTTAATTCAGAATATTCTTAAGAGGAACATTGTCCTGGATTTTAATTTTAGCAGTACTGGTTCTTCCTCTCAATGCATTGAAAGCTGTGTTAGAAGAAAGATACGGGCATTTATTCATTTAAAGATAAGGTCGTTTATTTGTAACTAGAAAAGATTATACGAAGGTGGTTGTGAACTAAATTGATGTTAACCTTGGTGGTATTCCCAGTTATGCCAGCATTGCTTATAGGACTAGGACCTTGTGAGGCCTTTGGTGACTGAGCACATGGAAAGGGGAGGGAAGGCTTGGAGCAGCTTTTTGCATGTAACTGCAGTGGTGGTGTCTGTGCAGCTGTACCTGTCACTCTGGTGTTAAAGTAAATCGCAGCTTGAACTAGTAATAGCTTTAAGATACGAATTTGTTTGACTGGAAAGACATAAAATCAAATTTTGCCTTTGTGGTGATGATCAAAGGTTTTGATCAAACCTCAAAATAATTTAAAACAAACAAACAAAAATATCCACAAAAACTGAAGAGTCCAAAATGTATTATCCAGAACACTTGTTTAAAGTTTAGATGTACTGAAGCCTTAATCTTCTATGATGTGTCTCTTTTCCTACCTAGATATTAATGGATCATCAGAATTTATCGGAGCATGTGCTTTGCATGGTTTTATATTTGATTGAGCTGGGATTGGAAAATTGTCCTGAACAAGAATCAGATGAAGAGGTAAGAATAAATACCATCGTTTTCTTCAGAATACAGTGGTATTTTTTAATGATTCGGTATTCTTTAAAATTAGATGTTACCATAGTAGTTAGAATAGAACATCTTTATCAACTTATACAGGGCACAACTAACAAAAGCAATAAAAACATGCTGTTGTGAGGAAGTGTATGGTATCTTGTTATGTTTTTCAGCAGTTTCTGTATATGTAGTCTGACAACACAGATTGATTAGATCTTTACTACTCTGTAAATTAGTACTAGAAATTGTGCAAAAAAATTCTAAATCATTGTGTCTAAAAATCTCTAAATTTTCAGCTGAAACCCCTATCACTGAGCCTTTCATTGCTACAGATCTGTATTTTCTAAAATATATGAATTAGTCAGAATTTTAATTCCACTTTTAATGCTCTTTAAATATAAAGTGCCATTATTTTTGTGAGTCCAGATTCCCTTCTATTGCTATAATTTTTTAACTGATCAACCGTGCTTTTTGAGTAAGAATTTGCCACTTTTTTTTTCCAGAGATTGACTTCTGTATAGTTCTGATTTTTTATATTAATCTTAAATTGTACAGCTTTTGATTAGTCTCTGGAGTTTCTTTTACTTCTGCTAGCTAGCATGAATGGCTGCATTTGATTATATTCAAATAAAATACATAGACCTGTGTATTTATCAGCTCTGTGGTCCTCACAGGCCTCACATCAGTAATCAAAAATTTTAAGAGATGTATTAGCTTTGTTGAGATACGTAATGTTCAACATACTGTTCCTATCTCATGGAGATATTATGGCCTCTGGAATACAGTTACAAAAGCAGCGTGAATAATTCTAATACATCTGAGAAGGTGTACCAGGCTTTTCTCTGTTGTTTCAGGAATCTGCGGGGGGACAAGAGCGTTGCCATGATAGTTGGTTTCCAGGTAGCAACTTGGTTTCTAACATGCGTCACTTCATTAACTATGTCCGAGTAAGAGTACCAGAAACTGCTCCTGAGGTGAAGAGAGAGCCACCTGCAAGTACAAGTTCTGATGGTTTAGCTTCATCACAAGTAAGTAGATACAAATCCGAGATTCTCTAGGTTAGTTTAAGGTGTTGCCTGTGTTGGCATTTCTGTTAGTTTTGTTACTGTTTTTATAAATTCCTTAGGATATTTTTTCCCTGAAGTTATTTTTCCTATATGTACTCCTAGCAGAAATAGAAGTTATTTCAAATGATGCCTCCTTCCAAATGATATATTTAATGACTTTTTTTGTCCTGAATCTACCAGAGTTCAAGGCGGAAGAGCCTCCAGAGAGAGGTAGATCTGTGTGCAGTTTGTTCTTCTAAGCAATTAACTAGCAACATGCTTTAATTGTGCTCACCTTAACATTCAGTGGAATCTTCTAATTTTCCTGAATTTCCTTTTAATTCATATTGCAAGGGCTCATGCTTTTTTCATGTTCTTGATGGTAATCTTAGGTGGCAGACTTTTAAGTAGTAAAATGCCTTTACATTTTTAATATGTATTTGGAAATAAAAGCTTCCTATCAAATATAAAATGCTGTCGATAGCTTACTGCTTGAGCTTTGTGCTTAGGCCTGTTTGATCTTGCCAAGATACTACTAACATTTAATTATGTAGAGTAGTTTTAGCTTTCTTGAGTCTAGGTAAGTTTAACCTTATATTGAAAGTGTTTTTGAAATGATTAATAGCAATTTGTTGTTGTTGTGAAAACAAACAAAACTGGCTATGAATCTTTCAGGTGGGATCTTGGAAGATTTATAGCCAGTAGATGATACAATCTCTGTGTCAGTGTTGGTTTTGTATCTATTGTGTACAGCATTTCAGATTTCTGTGTGCCAGATGTAGTGAAATACAATGAATATTTCTTTTGCATGTTCATGTCACAAAACCAGACAAAATCTAAAGTAGGGAGATGGCATTAAATACATTAAAACATAATGAAGGTAGGTGAGAGGATGTTTGGAATCCCATTTTTATATTTGATATCTCTTAATTGCCCAACCTTCTGAGGAGGAGAGGGTAAGATGTTAGTGGGCTGAATTTCAAAACCTCGAAGAGATACCTCTCTGCAGTGGATTCAGTTTCTGTATCCTTAATTTGGTACTGCAAGAGTAATATAAGCTAGATCTAATGGGCTCTATCATTAATGTAACTGCACTCATATGCTCACATGCCCTGGATAGCAAGTTCTGCTGGCAGACAGAGGTGTGTGGCTTCTGGATCTTACCTGTTAAGTCCAGATAAAATGCACAATGTCCATGGGGATGTGTGGGCTCGCCTATATTCACCTGTGTGACATAATGAGTTACATTGGGCAACAGTGCTCAGTAGACTTGAGTAAAGGCATTGAAATGACATAAAGATAATGAAATTATTATTATTATAGAAAAACTAAGGAAATATTACTTGGATAACAGTATTGTCAATTAGACAAGAGGAAAACCAGTTGTTGCTTGTTTTGGTATGGGTATTTTCCTTTGGTACTTGGTTTTTTATGCAGTTGCTTGTAACAGACTTGTACAAAAATTCAATATGCAAGTTTAGTATTTTGCTGTCCTAATTTTCAATACATTTTGGGAGTGGAGAAGAATTTTAAGTTCATGCTTTTCTTCCTAGCTTCAAGTATTTTCCATAGTCTTAGAAATGTGTGTTGTTTGTACTTGTATTTTTGCAAATTAATCATGATGATTTTTTTCCCCAAGAACTCAGGGACAGCACAAGTGTTCAGTTTGGTCGCAGAACGTAGAAAGAAATTTCAGGAGATCATCAATCGGAACACCAGCGAGGCAAATCAGGTGGTTCGGCCCAAAACGTCGATGAAGTGGTCAGCCCCTGGTGCAACTCCACAGTTAACCACAGCCATCCTAGAAGTCAAGGAGAGCATACTGTCTTTGCTGATTAAATTGCATCACAAACTCTCAGGAAAACAAAACTCTTACTATCCCCCATGGCTGGATGATGTGGATGTTTTAATCCACCCAGAAATTCCAAGATACTCTCATGGAGATGGAATGACAGCAGTAGAAAGAATTTTACTGAAAGCTGCAGTACAGAGCAGATTAAATAAACGTATAATTGAAGAGATATGCAGGAAGGTGACGCCTCCTGTACCACCAAAAAAGATTAGTTCTGCAGAGAAGAAAACTTTGGATAAAGAAGAAAGGTAACATTAATAACAAGATAAAGGGGCAGTAGAAGGACAGTGTATGTTGTGCATCTACTGATTGATCTTTAGGATTTTGTCTGAATTACATACTAAAAAAATAAGTCTTAATTCTACAGTTCTCTTTTTCTGATTTGAATGTACATGATTTACATGGCTACTCAGGATTAATGTGTACATTGCTATTTTAGATCTTTAAATTAGAAAATTTCAATAATTTTCTGTGGTATACATGCTCACCCTTCATGTTGCTGTTTATAAAACTCATACATACAAAGGTGTAGAATTAAGATTGTGTTAGCTTTTGTGGCTTAACCTGAAGATAAGTTAGAATTTTTATTTGTACTTTCTGTTCATTCACATGCACACATCACACCATGATTTGGGGGTTTTGTTTATTCTATATGGGTTTAATAATTCTACCTTTTTATTTTTGCTTGCATGACCCTTTCAATTTTAGAAGTATGTTTTAAATTTTTTTTTAATTCCTATTAAAAAAAAAAGTTTGTTTTTTCTTATTATGTGGCCTGAAAACTCACAGGTCAGGTATCTGTTTAGGGCTGATTTTTTTTTTTTTTTAAGTTTGGACAGTTTTGAGTTTAATTTGGGACATGAGTCCTGCAAGTCCCCAGAATACTAGCAGTATTGAAACTGAATACAGAGACTCTGCTTCTCTTGGGCTTTCAGCAAATGCTGTGTTGGCATGAGAGTCCATGGAAGAGGAATCAGCTAGGGGATGGCAACTAGTGCTGACAAAGAGGTGGAAGCTAGAAATGATGGGCAGTATTGAAACTGGGATGGAAGGAGAAACCTTCTGGTCAGTGTGCCAGTGGAAAAAAGAGAGGATACCAGAGCAAGTGATCAGTTAATGTGGGAAGACTCGAGCTGGCGAGCAGGGATGTTAGGAAGATACAGGAAGAACTGGATTGTCAGGACAAAAATACTCAGAGAAGAGTAGCAGATGAAAACAAACAGCTTTTAGTGAAAAATCTCAGGGGGGGAAGAATGGGGTCTTGAGAGTTGCCAAGAGAAGGAGAATGTGTAACAGGAATGCAAATGTCTGAAGGGTATGAGAGACAGATTGATGTTTGGGGGATGTTATAGACTCAGCTGCAAAGAAGAGTTGGCTGGAGCGGGGAGAGACTGATACTTGCCTGGTGCAAAAGGCTGGAACACGGGATTTGAAGGGGGTGGACAGTGGATAGTGTTAGAAGGTTAGGGCATAGAAAGTGGGGAATTCAGGTCAGAGTTCTTACCACAGTAGTTGAAGTACTGGCTGGAATGGACAAGAAGACTACTGGGTACTTGTTCATGCAGTATTTTGAATGGTTCATGTAACCAGACTATGTAGTTACGGTTCTAGAAATTAGATTAGAAAAGTGGAGTCATCTGACTGTTGGTTTCTGGATTACTTTTATTTTTCTGCTATTTTTATTTGTTTGAAAATAAATTTTTCATTAAAATCTCTCTGATATGTCCAAGGCCTACACTGTACTGGAAAATTAAGCATAAGAATATGGCGAATAGATTCAATATATTTGTATGTTACATACTTTACAAAGTAAAATTATTTTTGTCTTGCTAGTTTTTATTTACTCGTTTAATTTTCAACATTGCTTGTAATAGTTCAATTAATGAGAGAAATAGTCAAGGTTCAGTATGTAAAATTGCTAATCAGAAAAAGCCAAAATGAATAGCTACTTTAGATAAAACATAGCTACATCTTGGGCACCTAATCATTAATGTGGTACTCAGTAGTGCTAGAATAATGTACAGGAGAAGCAGGGGCATGGATGAAACAAGTAACTTTTCATATAGTAAAGGATAAGGTCATTCCTTTCCCTCTGTAAAGGGATGTGATATTTTCAAGGATCTGTGGGAGGCACACTGAGTTTTCAGTTAAGTTTGGTAGCTAAAGCAATGGTAAAAATGAATGTTTCCTATTTTTTGTTTTCTGAGTGATTATTATCTTCTTCTCAAATTTATAAATGGTATTGGTGGACCTCTGAAATTTATTGAAGGACAATGTGATAACTGAAATGACTAAACCCACAGAGTGACAATGTTCATAAAGCCAGGCTGAAATTTTTACTGTTTCGATTGTTTTGTTTTAATTTTCCCCCCATTCCTGGTTTTGTATCAGTGGAGACTGAGCAAACTATGAACGTGAAGCTATCACCTTTTTTCACTTCAACATATAATGGCATCACTCAGGCAATGGATTGTTGCCATAGAAACTGAAATACAGATCTAGAAGCAAGCTTGAGCTGCTTGCAGTATTTTTTCAATTGCAGTGTCATATTCCCATGGGCCATCATGGAAAATTACTGAGCTGTACTGAATCTGTCAGAGTTTGTTTATATCTTCTTATTAAATGCATCTATTTACAGTCACTCTCCTTTTATTCAAGGTGTTTATTGAGAAATTTCCAGGGAGAAAATCAAGTCTAATGAATGCTCTGGTCTGATCCTCAGAATAATGAATCTTAGTGATGTTGTAAATGGAAGTTACTTCGAGAAATGTGACTGTACAGTAATGTAAATGTACAGAGATAAATGGACAGAGATATTTGGGTCTTTCAGATGCCTTTAAGAAAACAAGTTAGAAGCTTTGACTTATAAACAAGTCACCTCAGGATGACAGGTTACACTGTGTGAGCTGCTTTGGGCCTGTGCATGCCAGTTCCTGTGCCAGGACACTGATAATCAGACAGTGCTTGAGACTAAAGAGGACTCACCCATCAGGGTATCAGATGCTGAGGGGTTTTAAAGCCCATGTTAGTTATCTGAATCATCTCTGAGCAGTGGAAAAAATGCACGTAAATGCTGATGCACAGAATTTCTAGCTATGATAGAGCTTCTGTAGCTGCACTGGGGAGGTGCTGTGTAAACCCCTCAGCTGAGGGCATTTTCTGTGTGGTGAGCAGCTGTGGTGTAGGGCTTTTGCTTGGTTTTCCCACTTCCACTCTCCCATTTCCTCTATTTGTAAGCTTATGTCAAAGTAAGGAAAATTAATGTCTATTTTCTTTATCTTTTTACATCCATCAACATTCCTCTACCCACTGCAGTAATTAAATAGTAGGATAAACTAGAGAAAGTCTCTAATGTTTACCAGTTGTAATCCCAGAGCTCTGACAAACAATGAGGAAAAATTGGTGAAGTCAGCTTGGCTTCAGGGAGATAAGGGCTCATAATCTGGACACAATTTCCAGGTTCTTTAAATCCCAGTATAAAAGTTGTTGGTGGCAAGTATCTTGGGTGGAAGTGAGGGAGAAGGAACCACTGTGAGGAGGCTTAGCTGGAAAATAAATTATTCATAATTGTTTCCCACACCATCAGGCTTGATATCAAAAGGGAGTGAGGTTTATTATGAGGTTTGTTATTACTGTTATTATTAACTTGCAAGTGTTGGTTTCTCACAGAACTACCTGTTTTTGTACGAATGACATAGCTCTCTCATTTTCTTCCCATGTGTAATAGATAAAAAAGTTTCAGGACTAAGGTCTTGAGTTGCTTTTCTTGAGATGTTATGGCCTAATCTGTTAAAAGATCCTGTGGTGAACACTTTTGAAGGATATTTTAGGACAGGATTTTACTCTGTTTTTTCAGATTCAAAAGAAAGTAACACTAATTTCTTTAAAAACTCTGCTTTAGAAAAGCAAAAGATTCCTTTTTTAGGCTTGGAAATTATTCCTTTATATCAACCTTAATTTGGAATGATACTGTTTAAGGTGGTAATTGTAATCAGCTTGACATTTAAAGGGTTTTTTGCTTCATTATGTATGCCTATTTTTTCTTCTTCCCCTTTCTTTCACATAGACGACAGAAGGCTAGAGAAAGGCAACAGAAACTGTTGGCCGAATTTGCCTCGAGGCAGAAAAGCTTCATGGAAACTGCCATGGATGTTGGTAAGTTTTTGTGTGGTTGACTGCTTGCTTTTATGTCTTTTATATAATACTAACATGTCCCACATGTTAGTATTAAGGTTTCTACTCAGTTTAAAAAACAGACACGCACAAAAAACCCACAGCCATCAACTACTCTAACCAACAGGAAATCCTCCCCTCAGATTATACTTCTGTATCCACTTGTTAACTTTATACTTCTTAGGGAGCTTAACTTTGCTTATAGCACCGATACTACTGAATATGTAATTGCTAAACAATAAATTAAATCTGTAGGACATAAATTTATTCCTAGTTTTTGTTAATATACAGTATATGAAATGATTAAATGTGTGATATGTTTTCAAGTATTTACCTTTAATATAAAATATCCCTAAATTAGTTTGTCTTTATAAGATGGTATTTTTCTTTAATTTGTAGTAATAAAATTTAAGATTATTTCTCTATAGAGCCTCCAAGTTCAAAAAGGTGAAGATTCTGCCTTTTAAGTTTGGTTATGGACTAAGGATAACAGGATTTTTAGATCACCTCAGTTGCTATAAGTGATAACATTGTATTCTATTTCAAATACTGGCTTTATAGCACAATCAGGTCTTGGTTATCTTGAGGATGAGTTCTTTCAGATTCTCCTGTGTAGAAGTGCATAATCCTGATTAGGTTGTATTCAGCTGAGGAATTGAAAATATTTTTGTCATTTGGGTAATTTCGCAGAAAATTAGCACTTCTGAAATAAAAGAAAAAGTGGGAATCTTCCCCCACCTTCCATAAAGTATCATCTGCTGTGAAGTTTTGATTTGAGTTTAAGCATTAACCAAAGCTTAAAATTGGTAAAAAATATTTTGGCAAGTGTATTTGCTGAAGAAGTCTGGCTTCTGAAATTGTTAAACTCCCTTCAGTTCATAGATTGCTGAGATTTATTCATTTATACGTATTAATGTTTTGGATACCTTAGTAATCTTGATGGGGCACTGAGCAAGCTGGTCTAGTGGAAGATGTCCCTGCCCACAGCAGGAGGATTGAAACTTGATGGTTTTTAAGATCCTGTCCAACCCAGACTTACTAAGATTCTATGAAATTAATTACTCTATATATGATATTTGGAGGGTGTGCACTACTCTAATTTTCATCTGTGAATTTTGTATTAGAAGTCAACCTCATTACATGGCAGCTATTGGTTTGTAATCTATTTGTCGAAGTAAGGAAGAAGGGAAGAAGAACCTTGAGGCTCTCCTTATTAAAAATTCAGTTTCTATATGGTCATGGCTAATTGAAAGTAACTGGGAGACTTTGATTCTTCAGTCACATAGATTTTGAATTCTTCATATTGCAACTTTGAAATTGATGGGGTTTATATATGAGATCAGATGTGGATATCTATATACATATAGATACTGATATGGATGTACCTGTCAATATCTGTATAGCTACATTTGCATATATACATAAATGAGCATAAATACTTCCATGCATAAGTTTTATAAACTGTAGTTTAAGATAAGTGCTTTGATTTGTAGATGAATCATGGTAGCTAAATCAGTAAATTACACAGCATTAGTTTTGTGAAGGATTGTGAACACTTAGCTTTTAGTTAATTAATATTGAATTCTCAGGTAGGCAGACCTGGGCCTTAGTGTTTATGATTGCGTGTTAAAAAGCTCTTGGGCATGGAAGATGTAAATTGCTTGTTTCTTTGCTTCTTAGTGTGTAAAGAATTAATAACTTCAGATACCTCAATGTAAAATGTAGTTTTTGTTGTCAGTTATACCAGATCATGCACAGCACTTGATAGAATCAATTTAATGAACTACATTTTCATAAAGCTAATTCTACATAAAGACATTTGGCAACAACTTAATAGAATTCCAGGCATTGTGTTAACTCATAATTACTTTGCCTTTTCCCTAGCTGTTTTCAGCGTCTTCTATGTTGTCTTAACATTTTCTGACTTTGTTATGAAAATACACCAAGTAGTACTGTAGTCCAGTACTAGCTTTTATGTTCTGACTGGCATTAAAATAGCTCTCAGAAAATTCATATACCATTATAGTTCATGGGGTTTGTTTAAAAATCTAGGTTGATTTTTTTGCCAGGCTTATTTTCTTCAGTTTGTTGATCTAAGTGGTTTATTTAGCTGTGAATGTATTCTCTGTATGATACAGGGAATTACTGAAAATGTTGCAGAAACTATTGTTACTCTGCTTTTAAAGCACAAGACACAGTACCTTTCATAATACCTTTCTACTGACAATGTAGAAGATTGGAAATACTCTGAAAATATATGTGTCTAGGAAGAGATAGAAACAATGGAGGAGAGCCAAAGCTTAAAGGTTATTTTATTATAACCCATATACTTCTCAGTTTCTAAAGTGTTTAATAAAGTGCACAGAGGCACTGTTAATCCCCTGAGATATTCCTCTTTGATTGTTGGGGTGCTGCAATGACACATAGCTTAAAAGGAAGTTACCTAATTACATGTTAATTATTCAGTATTAAATGTGTCTCATTTTGCTAGTAGAATTTATTTATTTGAATTGACATATGCAAATTCATCTGAGATTCTGAAAATAAGGGTTGGCATTTTCTTTCACATAGTTACTGTAGAAAAAAGTTCCAATTATGTAGCACTTTCCATTTGTGCCCCCTGTTACTTTCTATTTATATTCTGTGACATCTGCGGAACTGCATTGCCATTCAAGCTTGCCTGGAAGTAATTAGGTGAAATTTAGAAACAGTTATGTTAATGAACTAGGATAGAACAGCATCCACTGTGCTGTCTTTAGCTGTTTGACTGCAGGATAAACAAAAAAAGGAGAAAAATAAACCAAGAAAAGTATTCTAAGAACAGCAGATAGAGCTCTTGAGGTGTCTGAGGGACTGTCCAGAGCATCAAAAATGTGGTGTTGGTTTCAGCTCCAGAGGCCTTCCTGCTCCTGGTTCCAGCTCCTGCTTCCAGCTCCTCTGGCTCTTTGAGGGCACTGCCCTCAGGGTGAGACCATGGTTTATCTTGTGATGTGGAACTCTCTGCAAGAGATTCTTGAGACTTCATAACCTTCAGAAGGGACTTGATAAGAACAAAACTAAACCACTCAGTTCTAGCTTAATAGTAGTCTTTAGCTATAATTACAGTTATATTTGTAAAGATCTGTCTGTCTGAATTTGATAAAAGCAAAATATGATCCATTCCAGGCGAGCTGCTGAACTACTTTTCGTATTGAAAATTTGTAAATTGGTTAAGTTGTTAATTATAAATGCTCAGATATCTTGCATTTCTTCAATAGTTCTCATGTCTCTGAAGTGGCCGGTGTGATTTTTAAACTTTTTAAATGCATCTTGATAAGTATGCAGATGATCTTTTATGTCTTTCTTACAATGTGTGTCTTAGCAGGATGTCATTTTGTCCTTCATGAAACATTCCTTAGCTAGACTTAAAAAGAAGCAGAGTTTTAATGCAAGGTGACATATATTTCCTAACACTCAATCTTCTGAACCCAGATAGAAAAATAAATTAGGTACTGATCTCTTGAGAATATGTCTGCTGGGTCAGGGCAAAGAATATTAGCATACTAATGGTTGCTTTGATACCAAGGGGCTGCTTTGACACAATGTGTGCAGCAGGACAAATGTTGACTACAGTCAGTGGAGATTGTGAACTACATTTACTGTGTTTACAAAGCCCTTTTGGTCTGGGGGTTTTGCTGGGTAGAGGAAATAACAGAATGCACACTTAGCTCTAGAGAGAGGAAATGAAATTAAATTCAGGTAGCAATGCATTCTGCAGTACATCAGTGTGCTAGTTTTTAGCAGATTGATCAGTAATTTGTTAGGAGATGGGAAGTGCTAGGTTTTTGTGTCTTTGTTTCTCTACTTCTGTTGGTATGAAACTAAATAAAGAGCTAAATAATTAACTTTTTAAAAACTCTTGGGAACTACAGGCTGTTCCCTGAATTTCAGTCACAGTTTAAATTTGTCCATCCTCCTTCAGTGTTTTAAGGTTCATATTTATTGAAATTTGTGAAATAATTCCGAAGGACAAAGAAAAGTTCCAGAACCCACTGTAAGGGAATGAGGTGTACTACAACCTAAGACAAATCTCATGACAGAAATGTGGTGAACTGATACCAGTACTATGTGTCTTACCTTGTATTTTTCATTGGCTCCTTCTTCACACATTGACATCATTAGGACAAGCCTGGGAAATCAATTAGATTAAATCTTTGGAGCTAGTTTTAGTGAATAATGGAGGTTTATCAGAGTCCATTCAAAAAGAAGTGAGGGGTTTTGTTTGGTTACAGTTTTTCTGGTATTTTCACTTATTTGAGATTTTAATTTCTTGCCAATATCCCTTTGTTTTATTTTACTAGCTCAGGTGGAAAGTATTTTATTAGGAAGCCTTCCTTGGTGCTAGTAACTTACTTTCCTTGAAAGTTTATTGTTTGCCAGAGTAGCCTGGCTACATATACATCTAAGTAGTTGTGAAAGAACCATGCGCTTAATCACTGAGTTCTAAAATTAAAATAGCCTGATTTTTATGCGCATGTTCCCCATAGGCAATAAAAGTATACATTGCATATATTGAACTGATTTTAAACACCTTTTAAATCCTAAGTTCTGGGGGTTTTTTCCTTCAGTTAAAAAATTTGCAATTTATGATGAATGAATGGTATTTTGTAAATTAAATATTGACAGATTTTGAGGACTTCCACTGAGTTGCTCAAAATCAGATTGATACATTGTATTCTCTTTCTAAGCTTCCGAAAATATTGAATGGTTGCATATTTTCTGTTGTATTGACAATATTTTAGGAAAAGAAGGAAAAGAAAGCTGTAACTCTAGTCCTTGTCATTTCTTGCATTTGGTACATAGGTGTACATGATTGTGCATTACACAACTGTGAGGTATAGATACAGAAAGTAGCATTTAGTGTTTACTTCCTCCCTTCTGTGCTACCGTTTGCTTCTAAGTTTTCCTGGATATTATGGACACTTGCAGTTGATGCATTGTGCATTTTATTTCCTTGTACATCTGGCTGCCACTAGATGGTGATAGACATGTGTACAATTTTACCAACTGCACGTCAGTGAAGATCAGGGTTCATTGTTATATGTCCCTCAATACCTGGCTAGGAAATCAGTACTTACTAGAACAGTGTAGTTTTGATTCAGCCCTGTGAGCAAGAGCATTGCACGAAGCTTTTTATAGCAAAGAGATATTCTGCCTGGCACCCAACACGCCTCTCCTTATGGCAGCACCTCCTGTGCCAAACTTGTAGCAGACTTTCAGAAGACAGCAGTTCTCCTAAAAACAATTCTGCATGAGGGCTGTTGCTGTACTCAGGGTTTTTGGATTCTCTATCCAGTACCTCAGCCTGCTTAATCAGAGGGATAAAAGATATGGTTGAAGGTAGGGAGGAAGTGTTTTCCTTTAGAAAAATTATGTCCTTGGAAATACACAAAGAACACACATATTCTAGATCAAGAGGCTGACTGTATGTGTTCCTGAGCAGCCAGGAATGGATCATTTAGTCCTAAGGTGCATTTCTTTCAAGCCAATAAAGAATTCTTAACTTGCATTATAACATAACATAAAATGACTTGCCCTGAAATCAGGACCAACTGTCCTGTGATCAAAGCTATGTCAAGTGCAGTGGCTTTGATATTTCAGAGCTGGACCTTGGCCTTGAACATTTCTGTGCTCCTAGGATGGAGCAATGTGGACCATGAAGAAAACAGATAGTCATTTTTCCTTCAAGTGGTTGTTTCAGTCAGCTATGAGCAAATCTGGTCTTACTAGAGAGTCATATTGTTGCCCTTCACCCTCTCTATGTTCAAAGTTTTCAGTATAATATCTAATGAAATAGAAGTTAGATCTCTGTTTTATAGAAGTTTTAAAGAGATCAAGTTTAATACAAAACTCAAATGGAACATTTAATTCCACAGAGAGTCATTTTGCCTATGGAAAAACATGTCCTTAATTTTGTCGGTGTCTTTCTTGGAAGCAGAAAGGTTTGTTTCAAGCAACTGACAAAGTTTGAGCTGTAGATAAACTAGAGAAATTATTTTGTAGTTTTTCATCACTACTTCAGTGCAGAGGGATTGAACATCCTCAGGTGGAAATCCTCAATTGGATTTCTTTACTTCTGTTTAATACAGATTTTCTTACTTGTTTTTAGAATCTCCAGATGCTGATATTGCCATGGAGGTAGCTACATCTGAACAGCACATTTCTGAGGCAATATATGACTGTGTTATTTGTGGACAGAGTGGCCCTTCTACTGAAGACAGACCCACGGGGCTGGTTGTACTATTACAAGCGTCCTCAGGTATGAATGTGTGCTTGTAGGAAAACTGTTTCTGCAGATTTTAGCGTGTGTGCATAAACCCTGTTGTGTCTCATGAAGTCTGGAGGCACAGGGTTTCCCTTTTTTTTGTGAATGCTTGTCTATGAGACACATAAGGAACTTTTAAAATGTTTGGGGAAAGAACAAACAGTGTAATTCTCTCCTACTTTCTATTAGCTTTTGCAAATGCAGCAGTGCATTACAGACCTGCAGGAAAATCAGGAAAAACTGGAAGGAAAAGAAAATTAAACAGCCATCAGTGTGTCTACGTGTAGATAAAAGTGGTAGTGGGTATAGGTGTTTGTATGTACAGATATATATATAATGTGCACATACAAAAGAACAACTTTCAGTATTTAGATTCTTCAGTACTTTTTTACTTTCTAAAGCACATTGTATTTATTTATTTATTTTTATTTATATTTATGTATATGATCAGAATTGCCTGATTGCTTTCTTAATTGGTTGGCCCATTGTTAGCCATTGCATTTAGTGTTGCTGCTTTTCTCCACACAGTGTTGGGGCAGTGCCGCAATAGCACTGAGCCAAAGAGACTCCCGACTACTGAAGAGGAGCAGATCTATCCCTGGGATACCTGTGCAGCACTGCACGACGTGAGGCTGACAACTCTACAGCGATACTTCAAAGATGTAAGGATTTCATGTCAACAAGACTACTGCTTAAGAAAAATATGTATGTGAAAAGATAAATGAAATTACAACTTAGAGTTCTCCTCGTTTCCATTTCTACGTTTAGCGAATGCTTTTTCATGTTGCATTCATTCTGAAGTGTTTACATTTGATAGGGTCCTTATTTTTAAATAGTTTCTGGCTTTCCCCAGTTACAGTTTTGGTGACAGGCATCTAGTATATCTACAGGCTACACAGTCATTCAACATCCACAGAGATACTCTCTAAAAGAAGGTATTTCACAATCCAGCGTGACCACACCATTGAAATTTGGGTTCACTGTCTAAGCAAACACCAGTTCACTTGGAGGCCTTCACAGAACCCAGTCAAGGAATTGCTCTTAATAAAGTAGAAGTATTTTGGAAGCACAAAGTAAGTGGAAAGAGTTGTTTTAATCTGTAACAGATTTCTGAGCCATTACAGAGAAGGGGAGTATGAGTGGATGGGAAGGAGAAACCAGTAGAATGCATCCTCTTCTACTGAATCCTCAACTCTGTGCATCTGAAGTTTAATTTTACATTAATTGATAGTAAATGTCTGCTTTGCAGTTCTGTTGGCTGTTCCAAACCGAGTTTTACATTGCTTCAGAAAGCCAAGTTACAGCTTTTCACATTTAATTTTGAGAACCAATTCTTGTAGCTTAGCAGGACATGTTCACTTTTAGACCTTTGTGGAAGGGCTGCCTGTGACTTCCCTTGTTAGTGCCTAAAAGAGCTATGTAAGATAATACGCAACTGTTCCAAGAAATCATTTTCAGGGAGAATAATATGGAACCTGTGACCCTAAATTAGCTTCTATTGACTAGTTCTAGGTGAGATGCCAGCTTTTTAGTGTATCTACCTGAATAAGGAGCCTTTAGAAGCTTAAAGATTGCCTTTAAAGTGGAAAAACTGGCAATTTTTATTCTAACATGGTTGCTAGCTTTTTCATAATGACATCCACAAATAACTGTAGTTTGCCAACTGCAGCCAAGCTTGCTTATGTAGATTAATGCAGAGTAAAATTCATAAATTGTTTTGATACACTCCTAAAAATTGGTCAATCTTTTCAGAAAGCATCTTATTCTAAGGTAAATATCATGCATTTCCATGCTAGAAAGTGAAACTCTGAAAGACCTAAGCAAAAATTTATTTTTTAACAAATTATTCTTAGCTGAGAAAGAATCTGTGAACAAGCTTGTCTTCTTTTGACGTTCATGATACTGGTTCAGTGTTTCAGATAGTTAATTAATTTTTTTCCCTGCTGAAGTGATAAAAAGCATGGAAGTAGTGCTGAAGTGGAGATTTATTTTTGCGTGTTCACATACTACAAGTGGAAGGAGTTCCAAGCAAAAGTTACCAAAAGTTGATCTTACTAAAGTGTGGATTTCCCTTTCTGTGCAGTAACACTACCAACAGAGGAGTCTAATGTGTGCTGTAAAACACTGAGCAAATGTGTCCTACTTTCCAAAATTCCAGTCCTGATTCAAACATCAGTTGAATTAGCTATTTTTGCTTTCACGATTTTCAGGTCACTACTGTGCCAAAAAAAAGTCTCTGCATGAAAGAACTAATCCTTAAATTGCTTTGGACATAAAAATGGAAACATCTGCTAGTGTCTTGAGTGTCTTGTTCAGCTTAGCTAAGCAATAAGAAGTCCTTTTGTTTATCAACTGTGTCCTCCCCAACAAGTGTCCTTCCTCTAATAGATTTTGGGAGGCAAGTGAATAATTTCATTTAGATGTAAAAATTTTAAGGTATGAAATATGATCTAACTTATTCTGCTAGAAGAAAAAAATTAACAAAAATGCCATTCAAAAGCTACATGCTGCATAGAGATTGGGCAAAACAGATCACTTTTTTCCACAGAGATTCAGTCTTGCACTTTCTTAGCTGGAATTTGATGCTTGCTGTCAGGGAGTAGAGTTCTTGACCATTAAAGGAAAAATCATTAAAAGTGATTGTTTTTAATATGGAGAGGTATGACTAAAGATTAAGAGATAAAATTTCATGTACTGAATTGATAGGACTGTTTCCAGAATCACACAGTACTCTGTAACCAATAGCTTGATACGGGTGTGCTCTGTCCCAAGCCTATGGCTTGCTTTGCACCCCCCTTTATTTCTGAGCTCAAGAGTAATAGAGTAAAGCCTTTCTGGCTAAGACTTTGAGGTTGTTTTGGTGTTTGGGTTTGTTCGTTTGTTGTGGGGTTTTTTGTTGTTTTGGTGGGGTTTTTTGCAACTGCTATGCAGTAGCCTCATTAGATCTATGCAGTAAATAATGATTTTTCTGAATGAAATCTTGGTCCTTCGGGAGGCTTAGCCAAATATATCATACAACCTTATTAATACCGCAATCTACTAGATCATGCAGGAACCAGCAGGAGAAAGTCGTTCTTATGGTCTGAGAGGCTCAGCACATTATGAATGACAGGTTGAGGCATGGTAAACAGGAGCATGTCCCATAGCTAAAATTTGTAAATTTGCTTTGATTTCCTGCTCATATGGAGGAAAAAAAAAAGATACTAGGCCACCCTTAGAAAACACAGGTATCAGAGTTATTCACGGCACTCTGATTTCACATCATACATTTAAGACCATTTTAGGGTCAGGCTACACTAAAAATTATTTTCCAATTCTGGTAGCCATAAATCTTTCTCTGTTCTTTAAATGTATAACCAGAATGTACATTTCAGTCTGTGTATGAAGTTTTTGAGAAATGGCGATTTAATACTTAGACTGGCTATAGTTAGACATTCTACAAGAGAATTTTCTAGAATTTCTTGTAAATTTGCCAGACATGATTGTTTCTTCAGGTCATTATTTTCTGAAAAAAAAAATACCAGTGGGGTAACTTTTTTAGACTTGTGGGCTGTAAGTGCACTCTTCCAATAAGGCCAATGTTTTCAAAACAAACCCAGTATACAACTGAGTTCCCATAACAAGTATTTGTTCTCTTTCAATTGTGAGTTATATGTGATACTGTTCAACAATTCATTAGAACCCCCCAGTGTTTACACTGCATTTTAATAACAGGTTGTGGTTTAATTATATAACTGTGAAATTGTTATTTTGGTTATCTACAAAACTGATTGAAATGTGTTGGAACAGTATATTGCCCTTGTAAATGGGATAACTTCTGCTGCTGCGACAGCTGTTGGAGTTAGACCCATCTTCATGCAGTAATGCAAGAGATGCCTTAAAGAAGTTATCGTAAGTGACAAGAACTGCTGAGGTTTAATTTGACTATTGGAAAGAATAGCATAGCAGCAGCCATGTCAGTCAGCATAAATAAACGCTTCTTATAAAATGGATTTTTTTATTTATTTCCTCAGGATATCTTTTAATTAGGTAGCATGCTAGTAAAAATCTATCTATCTTGTAAATCTTGAAGTTTTGGTAAATACTTTTATAGCTTTATATATAACAGTGGTTATTTTTTCTTACTGTTGTTGCTTTGTTTTAGAGTTCCTGCCTACAAGCAGTGTCCATAGGCTGGGAAGGAGGTGTTTACGTACAAACCTGTGGTCACACTTTACACATAGATTGTCACAAATCTTACATGGAATCCTTACGGGTACGTAAAACTGAAGATCATCATTTATTTGGATCTGAATGGCTTTTACTGCAATCAGTTGGATTTATGCTGTTCAAATCAGATCCATCAAATGTTTTGTATGAATGTACAAAATGGTTTTATTATATTTCAAGAACTTAATCTCTTTCTGCATCTTGACATTTTTGACATTACTAACAAACATACTTTGTTTTCAGTTATTCTGATATATCAGAAAAAATCTTGTACAAAATTAACCAGTGCAAAAAATAAAGATTAAGTGATGACTTCTTGTTTCATATGAACCAGCATTTTTGTTCAAGATAACTTTACAGGATATTTCTTCAAGTTTTGGGTTTGGTGGGTCTTTTGGTGGGGTTTTGTTTGTTTGGTGGAGGAGGGTGTTTGTGGTTTTTGTTAGTTTGTTTTTGTGGTTTAGGGATTTCTTTTCATTTTGAGAAAAACTCTGAGCAATTCCTTGTATTTTTAGTGTCAGCATTGCTCATACTGTGAAACTTAACCTCTAAAGAAACTAGGAGGTGTGCAACCTTTCTTGGATCCCATGATGAATTGTTCTTTTCCATATTAATTTAATTTGCTTGCAGCAGTAATTGTGTCATCAAGATAAATACAAAATAACATAAAAATTACATAAAGTAATAGACCAGCAAGGTCTGGACTTTTGTGGTAGAGTCTCCCTTTACAGAATTTTGGAAAAGTGATTTTTTGCATCTTATAAATTCTGAAGTAATTTTTCTGATGGATTCTCTATTAAACTTGAAACAAACTGTTACTCCGCGTAATTGTATTCTTGAAGATTCTAGATTATTTAAGTGAACTTCCAATCCTAGCATGTTTTACTAGCCTATATGAGAGCATAATAATTTTTAGGACTGAAATAATTTATATAGACCTGTGTTCATCTGGATAAAACATTTATTTTTACATAATACAGTCAGATATCATGGGAAACCATGGAGGCAACTCAGGAAGCTGAAGCAAGGTTTCTTGCCAGTTAACAGGAATACTGAGGACGCATCCTTGCTTTCCAAACATGTACTTCTGTGTCCATTCTTTCATCCTTCATGTGATACAAGAAATTATCAAGTTTCCTCTCATGCTGCCTGCCAGGGGCTACTTGATTAGGATTTTTTCAACCTGTACTTGAGTCTCAGACTTCATGGGAATTGTCAGAAAGAGATAACTCACAGGAAATTTTGGAAATACTCCATTGAAGTCTTTCTATTTTATTATGGGGATATTGTTGGCAATGTAGAGTGCTTAAAAATCAGGAAGATTAATTGAGTTGGAGGATTGTAAGACAGTCTCTAGTGGCTAAGACCTTTGTCAGTAAAATGGGGAACTATTCTAGTTACTCCTTCCTTACAGTTTTAGGTTTTAGGCTTCGTTTTTTTAGCTATACACCTGAAATATCAAGCTAAAAAAACTGTGATCATTTGCAAATTTCAGCTACATCTTCTTTATTTTCTTTTAGAATGACCAAGTCCTCCAGGGTTTTTCAGTGGACAAAGGAGAATTTACCTGTCCCCTGTGTAGGCAGTTTGCCAACAGCGTTCTTCCTTGTTACCCTGGAAACAACATGGAAAGAAGCGTTTGGCAAAGTCATAGTAACAAGTGTATGCAAGACCTTGTGCAAGAGGTGGAAGACCTTCAAGAACAGCTGGGAACTTTCCCAGTAAGCATCAGTGTAAGGCAGAAAGATCCTTGTTAATTTGCCTCTACCTTTCGTTTTTACGTTACATTGCATTTGTGATCTCTTAGAAACCTGGCAACCTTGGAAAGTTCATTTTCTTCTGAAATTGAAGACAACATACTATTGTTCTCTTATCAAGAAACTTACAGCATTTACTGCATTACCTACTAACACAGTTGAAAGCTGTGACAAAATGTGATTAATACAATGTTTTTATTGAGTACACCAGTTTTCTCCATAGTAATTTACATAGAACAAAGTCATGTAATATAAAATATATTTATCATTTCCATGCAATGAAAAACGGCAATAGTCTTGTTACTGGAAGCTATTTAAACAGTTCTTAAGAACTTTGTAAGGTATGGTCTGTTCATTTTACAGAAAGAGCAATTTGCAGATGCTCATGTGTTATAAAGCTTCATGAGGTACTCTGAATGATGGAATAAAATATATTAAATTTTGTTACCTTCAAGTCTCAATGGAGATGCTTTGTGTTTTTGTGTACTTGTAAAGTGCAAATATACTTCAAAATAGCACAAGCACTGGGATTGTTAAACTTAGGAGATGGACAAAACAGTTATGTTTTCATATTCAGAACAAATCAGAATAACTTTCCAAAATATTCTGACACTTCTGTGAGACAGAATACTGACTTCTAATGCATATTTTTTCATAACCTGCAAATGTGTTTTACAAATATGAAAGTGCTACGCTCTACAATCCACTGCTGTATTTCTTCAGGTAAAATTAACTAATCTTCTCTTGTGTCTTTGTTCATAGTCTGAAACCAACCTCAGTAAAGAAATGGAATCTGTAATGAAAGATATAAAAAGTACCACACAGAAGAAGTATACAGATTATAGTAAAACTCCTGGGTCACCTGACAATGATTTCCTGTTTATGTATTCTGTAGCCAGGTGGGTTTGATTTTCTTTTCATATTTTTTGTTTTGTATTTCTCACTAATGGTATTAGTCCCTAAATACCTTTCTTCTTAAAAAAAAACTAAAAAAATATTTCAGCCTCTCCAAAAGGGACTTTTGAATACTCAGTACATCAAGGTTATAATTTCTGATTTTCATGTACAGGCATTATGCAAAATGTACCTCTCAGTTCATTTTTACTATGTGCAGCAGTGGCACAAAACCCAGGGAATGTTGTGTCATATGCTTTTTTAGTTTTCTTCCTAATTCAAGGTTTTGCTTTCCATATATCAAAATTTCATGTTGCATTTCTTGTTTTACTTTCCTTTCTCAATTTGTCAAATCTACTCTGTCTTCTGCAGAATGAAATTTTTTTTCTGTATCACTGCCATATTTCTAGTTTTTAAATCACAAGGTGCTTTTTATCTCTCTGCCACACATTAGTTTTATTCACTTAAAAAAGCTCACAGGAGGAGCTTTTTTATTACATCAGCAACCAGGAATTTCTTTTCATGTAGTCTTTAGACTTCCAAAAAAGTGTTGAAACCAGCAGCATTTTCTTGGTTTGATTGTAGTTTTAGAGCTGTCATTGTCACATAGACTCTCCAAGAAAATCAGTCCCTCCTTCTATACCAAAAATGTTAAGTTATTCTGAATGGTTCATCTATTCAGCGCTCTTATAATACCAGGTTTTCCCATAAGAACTTGAACTACTCATTAAGCAAATAATTTTCTGAACTCTGACTTACTGAGGCCTGCAGGGAAGGTGCTGACTGCAGAGAAACTGCAAGCATAGAATTGATGCCACTGAGTCGCATTTTTTTATTGCAGTTCCATAAACTCTGGTTGCTGAGTGTCTTTAGTATATATAAGCAGTGGAAATATTCAAGGCTTGGCTCAGCAGGACTCTGGATAATCAAATCTAAGGTTCCGCTTTTCACAGAAGGTTAGACCATCTAATCTCCAGAATTCTCCTCCAACTTGGATTATTGTATTATTCTATTAAAATATATACTTTCTGTATTATTTCAGAGTATTTTAACTGATACAGAAGTGCTATGAAATTCTATACATAGCAAATGAAAGGATTATTCTGTATTTTTAAGTGGTATATGCTATCCAATGATAAGTAATGTTGGCATTTTCAGCAGTTACATATTTGATCAATATAATTAAATACCCTTCCAAAAATACAAGGGACTCAAAATTAGTATTTCATGTATCAAAGTATGATTACTTGTAACCAGAACTTGACATGTCATTTAAGATACAAATATGGTGTTAAAATACATTTCTGGGAGCAATGTTATATAACTTTTAAAATGCTAGTTAAACATATTTTAAATGTATCTATATATTACTTTTGTATTTACATGCAGAGCCCAAGATTTGTTTTCATTGAAAGAGTGACAAACTAGAACAGCATTTCATTGCTGCTTGCGCTGCTGGAGGGAGAAATCGTGGTTGACCACTAAGTTTAGGCTCTGTCACTTGTACTCCTTGTGACCTCTTCCTGTCGCGGTTAGACTTGTGTCACCAATTTTCCTTTTATCCGTGTCTGATGAATTTCAGGTGTTGGATCCCCACCTTCTGTATTGTTCCTGTAACTCATAAGATCACTCATGAGGGAACCGGGCAGATCAGCTTCAGGGTGGTTAAATTGTCTTGCTTTTCAGTGCAGCAATCCAGATTTACATGCTTCTGCTACTTGACAAGGGCATAAGAACTTCAGGGTTAAAAAAGTTAAACTTTTAAATAAACATTTTAAAATTACTTTATTGTTTGTATTTATGGAAATAAATCTGTACATCATCTTCCCAACTGGAAGAGTTTTCTTTGTATCATTTTATGATGTGTTTAATTTTGAGTAATCAAATAATGGACTATCCACAATTAAAATTACATACCAAAGTAATTTACTTTCTGTAAGTTATTCCAGTCATTTGACCTCTTTCTTCCTGATTTCCATCCACAGTTATTCTTGAGGTAATGATACCCTTGTGTTCCTTACCAACCAGTAACCTTCAAGCATTTCTAGTTCGGGTGTTTTGAAGCATTTAATGGTTTTTGGTTAGACCTTCTACAGCTGTTGCACAGTTTTTCCTGGTATTTAACCCTTGTTTAGATGAGCATTTGAATATAATGATATTTTGATTAACTCAGTGTATTCCATATGAATTAAACGCTCTTAATCTTCTTATAAATCACATTTCATTTTCATTAAGAAAATGACATCTTCCCCTGTCCTAAAAGATGCTAATTTACAGCTGAATGCCAGCTTTGCACGCTGCAAGGGGAAGGTGAAACGATATATAGCCAGCTGCTGCAGGTTGTTCTTTCTCCTTCAGGAAAAAAGGAACTTCCTTGTCTTCATTTTTGCTTAGGCAGGCATATGTCACTGGTAGCAGAGAAAAACACTAACAAAAGAGCTCTTTACTTCCTGTGGGAGGGCTGGCTGCTCTGTGTTTTCCTAGCAAAAGAGGCATTCTGGGGCTTGGCATCCTGATTTGTATGCGCAGCTGGAACAGCAGTTCCTTGGCTACCTCCTGCTTTTCCAACAGTCATATTTTGTTAAACCTGTACCCCTTTCATGCATTCCTCCTTGTCTTTGCAGACATTTATGAGATCAGTGTAGGATGTCACTCCCAAATCACGTGTGCCTAGCTGGAATTGTAATAGTTCCATATTCAAAGCATTGAAGAGTGTCATTTGTGGCAGTCCTTGGAGGACTGTTTATGTATTGCATAGCAGTAGGTTTCATGCATTTGTTGGCTGTGCAAACAAACTTTTTGGTTTTTCTGTCAGATATGTATAGACTAGTGTGTTCTTTCCTTCTGAGTCTGTGTCTCGGTGTCTCGGGTTTTTCCATGTATGCGTTGTGTTTGTAAATTGAAGTGAGAATAATGATAGTGCTTAGTATGCTTCTTCTCTCCCAATAGGAAGAGCAAGTCCATCCAAATATATTCCCTTTCTGGAAAGAACATTGCATTTTTACTTCCCCCTACTCTGTCCTGGTATGAATTCTCAAAAATGTGAAATCACTCTTCCCACCTCCAATACGTTCCTTTAATAAAAGCCCCCAAGAAGGGATGAAGTAGGTCTGTTTTTAATCAGGAATCAGGACAGCTGAGCAAAATCCATTTTCTCAGGGTTTTTTCTGTGAGTGAGGAGGATAAAGACAGTGTTCTACACATTTTTTTGCTCCAGTGAATGACACTGCGATTTCTAGATAGGAAAAAAAAGACACTCTTACAGGTTTTCATTCTCATTCTCTTTCCTTCATGTTGAAGAGTCTGAGATAGCAAAGGATTCTTTCAGAGACCGCGCTGTGTTCCACGCTTCTATCAGTTTTTCTTCATTACTTTTCTTCAGTAAAGGGCAGAGGGTACACAGATCCTCAAGGCAGAAGGGAGCTCAAATTAGGGAGGAGATACATTGGTATCCTTTAAAAACGATTGATGTTTGTACTTGATGTAGGATATTTCCTGAAGCATAAGTGTTCATTTTCACAGAAGATGCCTTCTCTACTGTGCATTTTTATGCCAGGTTACCGATATGTTTTGAAAGAGAAATATTGAAGGAAAAGGTTAATACTTACATTTCCAAGAAAGCTGGGCTGTAAGGTGCTGCCTTGGAGGAGCTGGGGACAATGAAGAAGTGTGGGAGGTGGGAGTTGATATCGTATATGTGAACAGAGCATTTGATTACAGAAATAACTTTCCTTACATGCCTTATAGTGAAAAGTACAATATGACACCTCTTATGTACCAGCAAGAGGTATTTTTCAGAATTGTCCCTGAGGTTTGTTTTGTGAAATGTCACATATGCCTTGGTGAAAGGGAAATTTAAAATTGTACATCTAGAAAATTATTCTTAAACATTCAGGTAGTCTTTTTTATTTAGATCTTAATTGTCTTAGTTTTAATGGAAGACTGTCACTGATTTTGTTCTTCAAATTAGTGTTTAGAAGGTTTGTAGAAATAAAACATACTGATTTCCTTCATATTCCCATGATGAACTAGCACGTGCTGATCTACAGTTGCTATTTTGTCCACTAATATGAAATCCCTGTCCCTGCTTCCTTGCTGGTAGATTTTCAGAAGTTCAGTGAGCACTGCAAATCGCCTGAAGAGTGGAAAATTCCCCTGTCACACAGATGCCCTTATCAGCAACAACCAGATGGAGCTCTGAGCAGGCACATTATCAATGTTAAATTGCCTTTTCTGAGTAGAGAGGATTAAAGCATTCCTTCAGAAATGGATGGCATAAGCTGCAAACTTAGGGATAGGAATATTCAGAAATGTTGCTATTTTAAAAACATAGGAAAGTATCTTAACAAACACTGCATATCAAAATGTATTATTCTTTCAAGTTGATGAAACTGAAATTCTTAAAAATAATTTGTTTTGAATAAAAGTTACCCGTAATTTCCTCTTAAATGTACTGGGGGGGAGGATATTCTTAGCTTGTATACATTATGTGCCTAAAATTCTAGAATAGATTTTAATATTCAGTCACATTATATCAAAATTAAAATGGCTTAATTTTTCATTAAAGGATAAAATATGTTTAGAATGAGATTTGCAGTTTGGATTGAACTAGCAAAAACAACACTTCAGAATAATAGAATTATATTCCTTTATTTTAATTTTAAAAATGTATGTTGACTTACTAATACAGGCTTTCAGAGAATATAACATAAATTGTTTGTTCCAAATCTTGAGAGTAAAAGATTAAGTGGTAGTGAAACATCCAATTCCAAAATTAAACAAAAATTATCGAATTTGGCCTAAACAATTGGTGCCTAAGCATCAGATTACAGTAATACTAAGAAAGAAAGCATCAGTGTGACATGCAGAGATTCAGTGACACAACTCCTGTTTCATACTAATGAGCTGCAGTGAATAGCGTTTCATTCCGAATTAACCTCCAAGGCTTTTATTAACTAACTTATCTATAACGGGAAGTGCTTTCATTATAATTTAGACTGCATTCATATTTAGTTGATGCCATATCCATTGTACTCTCTGATTGTTTAAAGTGAAACAAAAGCTCTGCCAATAAAGAGAACACTTTTTAGATGTGTATGATTGAGTGAAAGTTCGCCAATCTATATATTGTCTTTCCAGATTTGCACATAAATTCCTGTATTATGCTGTGTGTGCATACAGAAGAAAGCAACATAATTAACATTTTTTAAATTCTTCTCTCACAACTCAATAGAGTACTATGTTAATATAGCACTTAAAATCATATATGACAATGTCATGATAAGGTTTGTTTTGTTCTGAGCCATATTTTGGCATTTGTATTTTACCCTAAAGATTAGTTCACAGTATTTTATTTAGTGTATGCTGGGAGTTCATCATGATTCATTGGTGTCCATAGAAGCTTGAATAATGTTGTTCCATTCAGTACTTTCATGTTTTTCTTACAGAACAAACTTGGAACTTGAGCTGGTCCATCGAGGAGGAAATTTGTGTTCAGGAGGTGCAAGCACGGCTGGGAAAAGATCATGTTTAAGTAAGTTCCATGTTATTAAATGCAGTATAAATTATTTGAATATTGAATAAAAATGTCTGGTTCTTTCTGGTATTTTCTTAATTACATCAACTTTTTCCTTTTAAAACCTTTTTTTTTTCCTGCCGTAAGGAGTCTCTGGTATTTTGTTTCTGTTAAAGAAATCTGAAAACTAATTTGCACAAATTCTTCATTAGAGCTGTTCATGTCTTGTGAGTACAATTATTTAGAAATCAATTGTCATACTATGCATGTAATATTTTTTAGTAAGTTTGTATTTTTGTGAATAACACTAGAAGTATTTTAAGGGTAAAGCAAGAAAGCTTTGTTTCACCCTGATTGTTGCTAGCAATAGGAAAGAAGTTTGTTTTCTGGATGCTAATATAGCTCGTGACTTGGTGTCATGCTTAGAAATGCGCAGCTACAACATCCCATGTCTTTAATTTGCCTAGTTCTTCTACAAAGTTTTGCAAATTTTCTTCTCATAGAAATTGTCAAATTTTTGTTCTGAAACCTTTAATAATTGTCAAATAAAGCAACATCTTGCTGCCAGAAGTGTTTTTTTTCTTAAAATATTTTAGTCTTTTACTGGAATATAAACAGTTACAAGTGGGCATTTTCTTTTGTCAGGAAAAAATGGAAAGCCTGCCAGAATACTGCTACTGCTGCTAATTCTTATTTAAGTCAAGCTTATGTAGCAATAGCAACAGATTCCATGGGACAAAGAAAGCTTAGGCCCACCTCTGTCTTTTGGTACCCAATTTCTGGGGGGTGCTTTCCTCATCCTCTGAGGTGACAAGCCACCAAAGCTCTCTCACCAGGTGCTATGCTGTCCACATTCCCTCTAGGGCAAAAGCCTTCTGTTACTGTCGGGAAATGTAGTTCAACTGATTTCATTCAGGTGTTAATTGTAAAAATAGTTTTAAACCGAACTGCACATTGTCTTTCCCCACCATCATTACCCCCCTTTCTCAGCCAACAAAAGTACCTGAAAAGTGCATATGTTACAAGAACATCTCTAGATCACTGTGTGCAAATTTGAAGCATTTAGTCAACCAGGGTGCTGCAGATAATTTATATTTAAATTACAGTGTATTTTTAATTGTATGCTCACCTTGTAAGATGGACACTTTCTCCCTGAATTTTAGCTCCTTACTAATGTGTTACCCATTTTACAGGCATTTATTTGGAAGAACATGGATGAGCAGGTTAGGGTGGAGATTTCAGCTTAAAATGGAAAAATTTTTGAAAGTGAAAAAATTTATAATGACATTACACATAATGAGAGTGTATCCTTGTTTTCACATGGCTTTACTGGTAATATTTAAAGCTTAGAAGAATGTATGCAGGGAAGTGGCCAGTAGTCTGCAAGGTCATGTTTTTATCTCACTGATAGTTTTTCAGAATCAGGACATCTCAGTTTTCATGTATGATTTATATTCTAAGATAAAAGTGGGATGAGACACATTCATGACATCTTAAAACACTGAAATATTTGACGTCACATCAAATTTTTGTCACACATACCTATTTAAAAGCTAGCTAGCTAGATAAATAGATCTAAAAGAGAATGGGTTTTCTGATGGTGTTTCACCAACTAATGTCACTAAGTGCTGAAAGATTATGATTTTGCAGAGAATGCTCGAACCACTGGATGGGTGGGCAGCTTCCTTTGTGTACATCTCTGTAGCTTCACTGTTGCTGTTTGCACTACATCAGTTGAGACAGTGGGAAAAAGTACCTCAAAGTGTTTTTTCTTTCTTTGGCGTTATTTGAAGAAAAAAGAAAGAAATGAAAAGATTGCCACCAAGGTAAGGCCTGGTAGCTGACACTAGGTGGTTTGTGTAATACAGTATTTAATTTTTTTCTTAGTCCTACCACACCATCCCTTCAACATCCTGTCCCGTAAAGAAGGACTCTTACATTCTTCGGACCTGACTTTGCTAGAAAGCATACCTTTTGCTGACAATCTGTGAAAAGATTTGTCAGGAATTTGAATACGTATTTCTCAAGCCTTGAAATGCATGGAAAATACTTTAATTGCTGGAGAAATTTCTTTTTGGAGAATTATAAAATTGGAAATGATACATAGAGGATGTATCTCCACTGCAGAATTGTCTTATGCTGGGTGGATACTTCAGCTAGGCATGACAGTTTTAAGTCCTGTTTAAATTCATATGTCATATTTACCTATTTTTCCAGCCTTTTTAGTATTTTGCCATTGACTCTGTATGTTGCAGAAAATGAACAAGTTTGTTTTTCTTCAGAATAGATTACTGGCACAAACTAGACTTACTAAACTTACCAAAAGTTAGAGATCCTTCTCACAAATGAGAAGTAAAGAAATTGTCTTCGTAAAGAGAAGCTTTAAGATCACATCAACTTTTGTACTTTTAAAAATATGTGCTAGTTTGCAAAGTATAAAATGTCCATAAAATACATCTTTTTTGGTTGGAAATCCACTGTGAAACTGTGCATTAATTGTCTGTAGGAAAAGTAAAATAGCCCTGTAAGGAAAACATTGTTTTCATAGAATCACAGGTGCTGGGGGTTGGAAGGGACGTTAAAGATTATCCCCTTTGTATTCAGAATAATGTATATATTTAGGGAGTAGAATTTTTTTCCCTATGATGTGATTTGACTGTTTAAATATACTTGCTTACATGGGTTTAATCTGAAATTGCTAGAATATTGATTGAAAAGTATATTGATTTTTTTTAAACATGATAACACATTTTGATTTTATTTTCTTTTTCTACTTACAATGCATTGCACTTTATTTACAATAATACTTTTGTTCCTTTCTTAAACTGTTGTGTCATTTTGAGTGTGTTGTACTAGTGCTTTGTCCTTCAGTGGTTGCTAAAAGGATTATAGTCATATTTCTGATAAAGGGATGTGGACAGCATCTTACCACAGTGCACTTGATTTTTTTCCACAGTTTTGGGTAGAATGGTAAATTTTCTTTTTTACATCTAAGTCAGTCATATTGGTGTTCTTAATGCTTATCTTGCACTCCAGAAACATTCAAGGCCTTCCAGGTAGAGGCAATGAATGTGTTATTGCATTAAGCAATATATGAATGTGTTACTGCATTAAGCAGCACAGAGAAGTGGGTGTCATCTATTCATTGTTAAAATGTCCACGTGTTGTTTCTGTTCTGTGTTGGTACTTCATAAAATCATGTAGCAATCTAGCAATAGTCAATCCTGCATAAAAATAGACTTGTTTTTTAATATAAGGGAATGGGATTCTCCTAGAACAGACCTATACAGTATTTCTAATTATTATATTTAGGTTTGGACATTAGGCTAAATATGACTAGTGGGAGCAGAGTTAGCTTTATGTATATAGCAGGGTTTGTTTTCACTAAACCTTTATATAATTGTGTTTTTCTTTCACTGCCCCTTTCATATCCTTGCATTTAAGTTATGAAAAATAGTAGTTCTGTAGATTCATATTCTGAAGTATATTTTATCATCCTTAGATAGTCTTCTATTTTTCTAAGAGCAATCCTGGTTTTGAAGTTTCATTTAAAATGTTTCAACTTCCTCATTGTCTTCTGCAGTGAGGAAAGAATGTTTTTTAATATCCATACCCCATCTAGAACCTGAGTACTGTTCATTAAAGTTTTCCTTGCACAGTATTGAAACTGCTTTTGGTTTTAAACTTCTTCTATGTCAGGTTCAGCAGAAGTAATCTGAAACATAACCTGGTTTGGCTTTTTCTCTATGTGAGATACTGAGGGGTTTCTTTTGTGATTAAGCATACCACTCTGTCCTAGTCTTGTAACAACTGTGAAGTTTGGTGATTAGATATTGTGGAAAATAGAATATGCTGTCCCAGGTGAGCTGTTACAGCAGCAAACATGAGGGATGATGGTGGGAACAAATAGGTCAAGAGCTGTTTATATAGATTGCACCATGAGGGCAGCTCCTCTTGGGAAGTAAATTAAGAATGATTAATGTAGCTCTAGTATGAGTGACCAAGTGTGTCTGAGAAGAATGGTGAAGACAATTTGGCTGCAAAATTGCCATTTTAAGGTTTAAAGTTTTGTGTGTGTGTAACCAAAAAACGCAAATAGTATCCTATTACTTTTTACTTAAAAATCAAGTCCTATTTGAAGGACTACATTACAGTTTTAGAGTCTATGGCCTGCAAATTCTCTTGGGATTAGGGAAAATTATGATACATAACAACTGTACAGGTCTTATTTCTCTTTTAATAGACTTCTTTTTCTTAATTTTCCTATATATTGAACAGGGTCAAAACACAGCATTAAGGCTGAATAATTATGATTTCTGTGTACGGTTTTTATATAAGGCCATGAGCAACTTGGTCTAATGGAATGTGGCTGGGCCTGGGGGGGTTGGGACTAGATGATCTTTAAGGTCCATTCCAACCCTAAGCATTCTCGGATTCTGTGACCTCTCTTTAACTTGTGTGGAAGCTTTTCTTTGCTATTTGTACTCTGGTAATCTTGCAGAAGTTGATGAACAGTTGCACAGAATTTAAAAGTTACATATAAATGAATTTGTAATCTTCCTTTTTAAAATTTTAAATAGTACTTTTCTTTCTGTCTGTCTGGTTTTTGCTTTTGTTTATGTTTGGTTTTGGTTTTTTTTTCCTCTTTGTGAGAAAGATAGGATTAGGGTTTGGGTAAAGATAAAATATTTTATTCTCTTGTCATCTGGCTTCAGTTTCTCTTTAAATGACCTCCTTATCCTTATGCTTCCCACAACTAGCAGTATGGCATTGCAGCATCAACGGCATTAATTGGAAAGGATGTTATTTACAACTGGACATCAGAAAATTATTTAAGAGTTGTTTAAACTCTTATTAAGTAGAACATCCAGCACCTTTGTAACTTCTGCAATGGCTCTAAACATTGAGAAACACTATTGCTTCATGGGAGTTGGTTTTATTGGTTGGTTTGTTTTGGTTTTCTTTTTTTCATTCATTTGAAGCCTGTATCTTGATTGTGGTGTTAGTTTAATCAGTGCTTTTAGTGTTTTTGTGGGCATAGAAACTCATTGTTTCTCTTCATGATTCTTCCGTATCAAATTTTTCAACCATGTTGAAAGTAGTGGCTGTCTCCATTTTATCAATATGGACAGTGACACTTGCAGCCACTTAGTATTTCCTGTTGGGAACAAAACCTAATTCTTCTATGATTTGCAAGATTGAATTGCAGCTGTCTCTTCTCTATAATCGATTATGTGGATATGGTTGCAAAGAGTCCTATGCAGCTCTCTGAAGCCCCTGAAAATAAAGAGAATAAAAGAAGTTTTCAGGAATGCCTTGCTACATTGGGTTTCTCTGGTTGGTTGGGCTTTTTGGTGTTGCAGGGTTTGGGTTTTTGGATTTGTTTGCTTGGTTTGGAGTTTTTTTCCAGATAGGAGCTGTCAGTCTGCAGATCCTTGGTGCCCATTCATGCTAACTTGGAAAAAGCAGTTTTTCTCACCAGCAGATGATCTTAAGTATTTTCTAAAACACTTGGTATGCCACTAATACCTAGTGAGGGAGAAGCAAAGATAGGTACTGTTAGAATTCAGTTGCTAAAGTTGAGTTCATACACTGGCGAGTTTGGTGTAGAGGGTAATTAGCTGCTTCATCAGCAATTAAGACTCAGTGAAGATATAAGAGATTTTGTAAAGACCATCCAGTCTTAATGCCTTAATAGGCTTTTGCTGACCTTCATTTGTTTTTTCACCGATTCAAGTCTACTGGACCAGTGATGAATGGGAAGATGTCAGCAGGTCTTTGCAGCTGCTGTTGCTAAGTGGACTATGTAAATCTCTATCGGGAGAAAAATATTTCTCAATCTCCTTATTGACAATCAAGTCCCATTTGCTTGTATCAAGTGGTTTTAGTTATAATCTACATGCTTCTTGATAGTCCTGGGAAACTTTGGGAGAAGAAGGGAGAAGCATCCCATGTCTGGTAAGATCTTCACAGTTGAGACAAGGATGTTTCCAGTTCCACGTGCAGTAAACTGCTGTGTCATTGTGTGATGTTTTCACATTGTAAATATGAATACTAATTTAGGGAATATAAAAAGGGAAATCTGGATCAAGACAGAAAATTCCATGACGGCAGTGTATGTCCCAAAATGAAGAGAGACTTGGGTATAAACACATTATCTAGACTGTTGCAAGCAAAACAAAGGCAGCTAATTCCTTAGTTTTCTTTGCTTTCATTATGACAGCACATTGCTCTACATCGTGGAACTGGAATTAAAACCAAAAAGCATCATCTGGTTTGAACTCTGGTAATTTGAGAGTTTACCAGTCAAGAGACCAGGAAAAAACAAGTAGAAAAAAAGGCAGCAAAACTTAGGTAGAAATTTGGGGTGACTTTGGCAAAGATCAAACCAAGATTATGAGTGAGACCAAAACTTAAATTTGAATGTAACTTCCTTAGTCACTCATTTTTGTCAATTGAGCACAGCATTTTTAGAAGTTCTACCATTCATCTATCAAACTGCTGTCTTTTTATGTCTTGAATTCAGTCTTCTTTTGTGCTGTGCATATCATACTAAACCTGAAAAGGGCTGTGATTGCCTTTGTGGACTCCTGCTTTTTGCACTGTAACATAGAATATTTTTAGGAGCTTTGTCAACATCTGTAAAATGAGTGTGCTTTATTATTAAAAACAGTAAAGAATGCAGGTGCTGGTGCAGTGTGGATATATAGACAAAATACCCATTATCTTCGGGGTTTGTGAGAGGAGCAATATTATAAGGCTTTCTCTTACAGCTTCAGTCCCAGTGCAAAGACCGTGTCTTATCCATTGAGCTGCTCTTTTGAAAGTACAGATTCCAATTGAGTTTATTGTTCCTCTCTCCCAATAGATTAACTCCAAGAAGTAAATCTGCGAAGAACAGCAGTGACAATAACAAAATAACAATAGAGTTATTTTCATTATTTTTAGAAATGGATTAAGGAATGCTAATATGAATGAAAGCTAGTTCTAACTGCTAATCTAGGTGATTCTATAAAGTGTTGTTTAAGCTTTACGTGTATTCTGTGAAAACAAAGACGTGAGCTGATAGTTGTGACAGCAGTGTGTCAGAGCAGGTAATACTTTGAGTCTATGATCATCTTTTAAAACAGTAGTAGTCTTGTCCACTCAAATGTCTAAATTTTAGAGTCCTGCCAAGCCCCTGATGACTTGCAGCAGTAAGTTATACCGTGCATCCGAATTGTGTGATTTTTATATTTATTCAAATTCTCTGGGTGCAGCTTGCTTCAAATATTAAAAAGTTATTAGAAGAGGAGGATCATGTTCAAATTTTAAATTTTGTTGCCACTGCACTTTCTGAAATGAATATTCTTCCTACAAAAATTGGTTAAGAATGATCTTTTGGTGGCTCTGAGCTCAAGGCAGGTTTCTGCCAGCCCCTCAGGCATAAAGACGTGGTGCAGCCCCAAGCACTGGGTGCACAGTCGAGTTGCCAGTTCTTGCTTTCCAGTGCTTTGCTGTTTTCCTTGGCCTCCTCCAGTCCTCCGTAGTGGTAGTGAGTGGTAAGTACAGCGGTTGGAGTGCTGGTGGTGTAAAGCAGAATTAAAGCAGGGTGTGTGCCCTGGCCGCGGCTGTGCCGGGCGCTGCCAGCCTGGCACCGCCGTGTGCGGCCGCCGAGCCGAGTGGCAGGACCCGCCGCGAGCTGGCCGCGCTCGGAACGCGCCTCCCTTCCAGAGTGCCACGCTGCGGGAGATTACAGTAAATTCTCCAGTGCTGGGATTTGATGCTTGCCTGCTTAATTTCATATCAGTAAAAGCTCGGGACAGTAGCTGTTAAAAGGAAGAGGGGATGAATTAATTATTCTCAACAATTTTCTTTTTTTTTTTCATTTTGCATAGTTGCCCATTTCTGTTTAAAGGAAGGAGCAGTTGAGGGGAAAAAAAAGCATTCATTTTAGTGAACAGGCAGGAGGGAAGGGACAGATATTTTCATGGGTTTCATTCCAAATAAAACCATGCTTGAGGGATTTTTTTTATTATTTTGATGGAATGTAAGTATATTTTCGGACTTTTCAACTTTATCAGCAAAGCAGTGTTTTGCTAAGAATCTCTTGCCAGGAGAAAAGATGACTTATTTTGTCCTCATTGACTGTTTTTATTCAGAAAGCAGGTGGCAGCTATCAATTCCAATGCCATCTACAGCTCCAATTATTTTACAAACCCCAAGAGCTAATTACAGCCCTCAGGCTCTGGCAGTCAGCTGATTTCATCATGCGACTCTTTTGGCCATTGCGTACCTCTGAGTAATTGTCTATTTATGGAAAATAAATTAATAGCTGCTATTTCTACTTGAAGAAGAGGGACCTGTGAGTGTGTAGGTTAAGCAAGTGGGTTTTAAAGAGAGGGAGAGAGATTTAGAGGAAAGATGCAAAGGGATTAATTGAAAGAATAAGGGGTGGAGAGGAAAGAGGGAAAAGTTAAAATGAAATGGAGAAAGGAAGCAGCGTCCTAGAAGGTGGAACAGGAGAAAAGCAAGACACCAAATAGCGAGATATAGTATGACAGGAAGAAAAAAGTAAACAAAATAATGGGAAATGATACTTCAATTATTTCAGTATAAACCTATGAAGATAAAAAAAGATTCATTGGAAAAAAAGTGGATCCTGAATAGTCCCTGATTTAGTTGAAGATACCCCTGCTCATTGCAGGGTGCTTGGACTAGATGACCTTTAAAGGTCCCTTCCAACTCAAACCATTCTGTGCATTTTACTGCATCTACCTTTCTGAGAACGCTCTCGACCTAACTGGTGCTTGCCTTCTTGGGTGGCCTAATGGAGAGAAGGGTTAAATGTTCTCTTTATTTGTGTGATCATATGATTCACAGATAAAATGTGCATTTTCATATAAATACTGCAGTAGATATTCGTGAGTAATTATGCATCCTCCATTTGAAAAATTTTACAAGTGTTTGCAAATGATATTTTTGATACAGTGGAAGTACAGAAGGTTTTGAAATTATGAATATCAGCAAACTCTGCCTGCAGGTTGTACAGACAAATCTCTGACATTATAAAGACTGTTGCTACTTTAGTGTCATCGATGTGTAGTCAGACGTTTGCTGGTGTGGGGCTTTTTGGCCAAAAGTTACCTACAAAATAACCGTATGAAGGGAGAAGGAATAATAAACCTTTTAAAGATGAAGAACAAAAGTGATCCTGCCGTAGGCCAGAATTTGTAGCAATTTTAGATTGAATTTCAGATGTGCTGTGCACAGAACTTTACTGTGAGAGGAATGAAAGCTAAAAGTAATCAGTTAAAAGTGCATCAGTCCCTGTTAAGAATAATTGTTTAGGAAATCACCAGTTCTGGCATAAACGGAAGAAGCAAGTGAAGCGAGCATGGAACCTTGTCAACATAACAGCATATGAAACAGGATCTTTTAAAAAGGGCTGTAATTAAGTACATGGAGTACCAAAACATTTGTGATCTGGTCAAAGCTTTCTAAACAGCCTTTCTCTGAAACATTTTTTGGTGTATAGGCATGTGTTCCTTCCCTTCTATTGAAATCTTACTTCTCTTCAAATCCTTTTTTTATAAATAAATCAATCCTTAATAAAAATGTGCTTGTTAGGGTACCAGCGTATTTGGAATGACGTGACATGCTTCTCAGAATCTTGTAAAATACGTGATAGCAATTTAATGTAAAATAGTTCCTATCACTGCATATAATACTCAGCAATCTGTCTTCTTCACCTTTCAGATCAGCTGTTTCACGTGCTGGCCATGCACATGCGCCTCTACAGTATAGACTCTGCATACAATCCCTGGAGAAAGCTAACCCAGCTGTTGCAGGATAAAAATTCAGAGCAAGTATTTTATTTTACCCAATATCAGTTTTACCTGGTGAAAGAAATATCCTTACAGAGGGACTTTGGGTAACTTTGTCATAATTTAAATTCTCTGTGGGGTATGCTGATGGACTTAACATCTGAAAATTGTATGTATGAGTTTGTAAAAATATGTTTTTCAATTTATTTTACATAAAAATCTAACAAATACCAGTTTTGAGCTAGAGTTTAAATACACCTTTTGCAGACATACGCACATGCAAATTGAATAGTATTGTGTAAGTGGATAGGTTACTGCTGTTCTTGATACAGATGCTCAACAAAATTTACATTGAGATAAGTTGGTACTTTATTGAAAGTTGAGTAATGATTAGTAGCTGTAAATAGGTCTAATATGTGTGAGAAATAATTATGTTTTAGGCTAAAAATTTTCATCAAGCTTACTATTTTAAGCAAGTAACTTACCTGAGTTTGCATTTAAAACATGAACCTTACATATACACCTGTACAACAATTAACTATATAATAAATTGAACCATGTACTTTGTTCTGCAAGGACTCATCTCCTTACTTGACTTAAGACCCATCACTTTTCAGATTCTGTCTTGATGATGAGGAGAAAGGTTTCTTGCCTAAAACCAAATAAGGATTTTTCCTCATAAGAGGAAAACAGTACATTTTTTTTCTCGCAGCACCTTAAGCATCTTCTTCATACTAAGCTCTACATTTAGTAGCTTGCAATTATGTCAAAAGATTGTCCTTTTAGTGCCTATCCAGCTGTGTATTTGTCAGTGCCTCTAGGAGCCTGAGGTAGAAAGCATCAAGCAATTTCAAAAACTGATCTGGAATATTGATGCCACAATCCTAACTGCAAACTAGGGAAGACTATTAAAACAATTGTTCTCGTTTGTAGTTTAAGACTTTTTTGATCTCTTGGACCCAGGCTTCTTTTTGAAATGAACATTAGATTATTGGAGTAATTGAACTGTATTAAGATACTAATTTGTAAATTATTAGCAGAAGAAAGCAGAAGAAAACATCAAGTATTTTATAACCTGAAAACCTGTGCTATTCAGCATGCATTCAAACTGCTTTGGGGGTCTGCTTTTGTGTGATTCTGATTGATACCTGACCTAGATTGAGCACTGGGATGGTGTTAATAAATTTGGTTTATGGTTGGCTGAGTTACATGAGGCAGAATTAAGATCATGTGGCCAGAATGGCTGTGGGACAGATGATACACTTCTCATTTTGGCATTTGAAGAGCTTGCTGGCTTTGAGGCAGCTGTTAAGAGAGAGGGCTGACAGAGCTGATGGAATTCACTATGCATTGGTCATGTCAAGGCTGAAGTGCAGTATGTTATATTTCATTAGGCAATATTTTGAATCACTTAGAGATTAATGCTACTGTAGGTCTGTAATGCCTTGCTTTGCAGAAAGTCTTGCAAGCTGGGAATGCATCTGAGCAGTTCTTATGTTTTCTGCACTGGTTTTCAGTATTTCATGGCAGACTTGATGATATTGGTTTGGCACGAAATCCTAAATGGTTTGTAGGAAGCTACAACTGAGATAGCATCCATTTTGCCATGAAATAATTTACTGGTGAGATGCACAGATGCTTTCGAGCTGGAATATTTTTGCTCACTCCTTGGAATGTTTTTCCTTCCTTAGTTTGCAGGCACTAGAATGCTACAAAGGAGGCAATTTGAGGACATGTTTTTCATCTATAAATTTGGTATCTGTATATTTAATGTATAAAATGAGTATCTGTAATTATACTGCAGAAATTTGAAGTGGTAGTTTGACTTGAAGGTGGCATTCGTAGGATTGGTGTGTATGATCTGATTGCACACTTCTTAGAGTCACAAAGCCTTTTGAGAAATACAGAATAGCAGATTTTTTTCAGGTACAGGAAGGAGTGCTCAGAGCAATTAGAAGGTGAAAACTGCTGAAAACTGAAAAAGCTTAAGAGGATGGTGGAGAAATAACCATTGCAGATTTTAGGATGAATGGCATTCTGCCTCTTTGAAGTTAACCAAGTCACCTAAATCATCAGCCTGACCTGCTGATGAGACTTCAAGCAAAGACTTACAGAAAAAAAAATGTTAGTGAGAGAAAAAGTTCTGTATTTTCTGACTGCATTAGTATGATTCCAAACAATTTAACTTTAGGGAAGTCACAGAAGCAAAATAACTTCAAACCAATATGCCATCTTTTTCTATTTAATTTTCACGTTGAATTATTATTTGAGTTGAAAGCAGATTTACAGAGAAGCTCGTTTAATCTTCATTTATTTAAAAGGATGATTTTTCAAAATGGAAAGAAAAAAAACCCCATATGCAAAAATCTGTGGAATGCAAGTGCCATTACATTATCTTCTCACCCTCATTTAATTGTAGCTGTTTTCTTTAAATATAAATAAATATTTACAAATAGAATTATCCAGAGCTAGAACCCACAATTTTAATCTTAGTTTTCTACAACTCAACTGTCATTCTTCATAAATAATGCCTCAGATTTCCTGTGTCTGGGAGAACTGATCAAAGTAATTTGTAAAGAGTCTCACAGAATTGCTTCACTGTACTTCCCAAAACCACTGGTTTTGTTTGGTGCCTTCTACAGTTGTATTTAGATCTTGTAGCTGAAAATGGCAACTGAAAGGAAAGATAGGAAGAAGCTCAAGCAGCCACAGCAAGGTAAAGTAGAAATAAGGAAACCTTGAGCTGGAAGATGGCCTGTCAAAAAGGGCCTAAATAATGTGAGCTCTTTGGAAGATGCAGGGGAAAAAGAAGTCTGGTGAACTGTGAATGGTTTAGTAGATTATTTCTTCTGTGCATGTTGCAAAATGCAAAATTCAATGTACGCTTGGTCCCACAGGCTGTACTTAAGCAAATTGTTCTTCGAGGGACAGGTCTGGTTTCAACAGTGATCAAATAAACAATTACTGTGGTACAAAGAGGGAATAATAGCTTCTGGCAGGGGGCAGGCAAGGAGCAGCTGGAGGCAATAATTACTGAACCAGATGTGAATTTAATGGACTAGGCTAGTCCCAATAGTCACAGCTTCAGGAACAACAAACATGAAATGAAAGGATATGCATGTTTTTTAAAGATTAAATCTCTATGAAGGCTGAAATTTTTGTGTCTATTTTGATTGACAGAATATGACAGCAAAGAATGGATTGGTAAAACATTAAGAATCTTTGCAGTAGAAGCACTTGGAGGGAGGAACTGCATGATAAACTGAAATGCTGAGTTATTTTTACTACAGTGTTTCGCTGATGTTTCATTCTAAGCTAGATCACTTCAGAGACTGTTTATGGTCTCACACTGAGGCAACAAACGGCAACTCGGGGATAGGACTGAGCAGCTGTGCATAGGAACCTCTTAAGTCACATCTCCATCACAGAAACTGTTGTGAAATAGGAAAGAACCCACAGTTTTTATGAAGATACTCTGAGACAGAGAGAGTAGGATGGTGAGATAGCGGGGTTCAGTTAAGGTCTGTGCAAGAGGTGGTCTATACAAAGACGTGCTGCAACAGGACTTATGTGATCTATTCCATGCAGCAAAAGTCCTACCTGAAACAGCCATCTCTCAGGACATGTTCCAGTACATAGGTTTTGACAGTAGTGCTAGCTTTAGAGTATTTGTTCTTGGCTGTTTCTTCCCTTCCCCTGCAATAGAGCTCACCATCTCCCTTGGCTGTGCTGATGTAACTGGAGCAGGCTGCATGAACGAACTCAAGCAACAAATCTGCATTTTAAAAAGGTTCAATTGAGTGAGTTTGGGAATGGGTGACAAGGGACTGCTGGGGGCACCATGGTAGAAACAGGAGATGCCCAATGTTAGTACTGTCAGTGAATGTGTAATGAGAAACGGACCTGCTGTCAAATCTGCTGTGACACAATGAAGAGCAAATATGAAATTGTGATTATATCTGAAGGTGGAGCCAGAATAAATAGTAGAATTATGCTTTCTTGCAGTGAATATCAGAAGCTGTGTATTAGTTTGACCTTTCCTCCATCTGGGATCTGTGGGCTTTACTTCTTATCTTGCAAATTGTGAAGAAAATATAAGTTGACCCTAGTTGATGAAGCCTTAGTTTAGATGTACCTATATCCCGGTGTCTCAAATTTTCTCTGACAGTTCAAAGAAGTGTGAGACTCACAACTTTTACTTTCGTTCTTGAATTTCTACCTTTATAATTAGTCGGAGTTAGCATCAACCAAAATTTTTAAGTGTCATCTCTGGTTGAGAGAAGAGGGAATGGAGAGTGTAAATATGAGGAACCATCATAAGCAAAATTTCAGTCTACAACAGAATTTCTCAGTATCCATTCCCAAAGAAGTGACTCCTGCATAATAGTGCTCAGGAGGAGGATGCAGAATACAGAGGCAGAGTTTCCCAGCTGTCAGGTGATAGGCAGCCCTGGTTTTGGCACAGAGAGAGATGCAGCCCAGTTACCTTGGGCTGCAGGAGAGGTCATTTCTATAGAAAAAGCTGAGCTTTGCATTTTTCTTTTTAGGACACATTCATTTTGCACTGTATAGTTTATTTTCACCACCAACTTCCCTTTCAGAATTGATTTAGAATACAGCTGTTAGACGTGTGAATTATTTTGTGTTACTTTGGTCCCATTTGCTGTTGTACTTGCTTTCTTTTTATTAAGTGCTTCTGTGGCACAAGTTTTTGTAGTCAGATTTATCAAGCTTTCATACATGCATTGGGGAAAAACAGAATGGATAATTTCCATAAAACACATTTCTAAACACATTTTGTAATTTCAGTTTCATTGTCATATTGAAGAAGTTTCTGAGGTTCTTAACAAATGACAGAGCAGTTTTTAAGTGCTTCATGTGCTGCAGTACTTGATGTAAGCACAAGCAGCTTATCTAAAGCCCTGACATTTAATGTAGCTTTGCTTCTCAATTCTTATGAACTGAATAAATTAGAAAAGTAATTCAGTTGGTCCTGCATGTGCAGATGAGTTCATTTATGAGTGATGCTTCCAGTCAATTATGGTATTCTGTATATATATATATTTAATAATTTTGGCAGAACTGGTATTTGAGCTAATTGTTACATGACTATTAAACAATATTGATACCCCTGTCAGAATGAAGTGTTCAGCTAAGCGTGACCAGAGGGAGTCAGATTTTAAAATGTTATTCCAAATTAAATTTTTCCCAAGTTTATATATAAATTAAGAATTAAAGATGAGAAGTAATTTAAGGGATGTCCATGGTTTTGAAGTCATTGCACATTGAGGGTTATTTTAAAATTCAGTATTGTATATCATAAAGTAGAACTAGCTATAGGTAAAAGTAGAATTAGAGAGACATAGTGAGATGAGTATCTTCATGGCCTGTATAATTTTGAAAATGAAGCTTGGCAGTGTAATACAAATTTTTGCCCCCTTTGTGTTCTTTAGAATTCAATATACTGATTCTTAGAATATTTAGGTTTTGTTTAGGAGGCTCACATATTTATATATATATTTATGTATATTACAGTGCTTTGAAACAATAATTTTATTAAATGATTGATTGTAACAAAAGGGTTATAGATGGTGCTTATTCTGTAGCTGTCTGGGTTCATTAATTCAAAAGGACCGGTTAGACCATGATTTCTGTCACTTCATTTTACAAGACCAGTCAGCCATGTGACCTTAAGCATTCTTTTAATCCTCTTCTTGTATGACTGCTTCTGTGTGTTAAAATTCGTATCACAGACGACTCCTGGCAGTGCCTTCTGTAGAGAGATACCCGAGCTTTCAGGAGATCAGTGACTATCTTCTTCCAAAAGTAGGATCGTGTTGATGGACCTCAGAGATGATAACTGGTTGAATCTCCAAAGGTTAGGGAACACTGAAGATCCCATGCATGCATCCACGTAACCCCACACGTGGGAAACCTTCTGCAGTCCGTGGTCTGCAGGAGCGCAGTTTGTTCCTTTGCAGCACTGGTGCCCAGGGGTAGAGGACTCTGTTTTGCATGGGAGGCTCGGGGTCGGTGAGACCAGGACTTGGCAGAGTGGCTCCTGCAGCACGGATCAGCAGCACCACCACTGCCTGCCAGGGCAGGCAGAGCCCACACAGCTCTCTGCACCTGCATGTGTGGCACCAGGGGAAGGCTCACAGGGCACGGTGTGTATCTCATTTTATCTCAAGCTGCTCCTGCTTGAGATCTCCATCACACCCCAATATCAGTGACAAGAGGAAGAATAATTTTTCACCATTTGATTTTTTTGGCCATTTGACTCAGCTGTTGAACCTGAAGAAAACTGTTGGTTAGAATTTTGTTGAATATTGTTACACAAAGCTAGAAACTACCTCCTATCTGCAAGCAATTTCTGCTTTTTAGTATAGGGAAACAAGATGATGTTACTGGATAGTTGAAAGCTTTGGACTTTACCAGTGCTTACTTGCTATCCTTGTAGACATCCAGGGAGTTTAATAAAGACTGTGTAAGATTGCATAATCCCACTTGTTATGGCTGCTTGAGCCTTCATTTCTTTACATGAAGGAGAGCAATAGCTTTTCTAAGGTGTCTGTTTTCCAATAGGAGCATTCCCTGTAACATTAAATGTATTTTGAGGATTTGTTATTGTTACAGCCTGGGTACATGTATATGTGTGAAATGCCATGCTTTGGAAACCAGTTCAAGTGTTTGAATGTTCCTTGACTGTCTATGTAGACATAATGAGTTCAGGCAGTTTTGAATGTTTTAAAACATTTCAACGGAAGCAGGTACCCAAATGGTGATTTCCTCACGAGTTATTACATAAGTAACATTAAATTTTTGAATTGAGATCAGTTTTAAAGTTGAGATCTGTTAGCAGATTGTCAGGTATTAGGCTTCTGTAAGCTTGATATCAAATGTAATACCATTTAAAATAAATACAAAATAAAATATGAAAATGGGTTTATAGTATCAGAAGTGATTTTATTTTTGTTTTATTCCAGGCTGGTAAGTGAAGAACTGCCAGAAGTTCCTGTGCTTTACAGAGATGTCTCATCCCTTTTGCTTATCCAGATTTTAACCATGCCTCAACCATTGCACAGAGGTATGTTACAAAAATATGTATATATAAATGATTATGTAGATGAGGCTGCTTTCATGATGGTTTGCAGGATGGTAAATCACAGCTGATCTACTGTGTATTCTAAAATAATGTTTCTGCCTTATCTACAAAAGGTGGCATTGAACAGAAGTTTTTGTTCTGAGCTGACAGGTTTATCTGTGTTCCCTGTCTTTTTGCCTTATCAGTCAGCTATTCATTAAAGATACAAGAACTGAGCAGAAACTGTTAAGTATTTCTACTGAAAGAAAAGTGTCCTTTTTTTGACCTTCATCTTTTGCTTAGAGGGACAGCTCAATACTTCAAGTTGAACTGAGCGCCTAAGGGCAAAAAATTTGAAAGATTATAATTTAATTTGAATTTCAGAGTTTAAATTGCAGCAGTCTTATGTAAGAGTTCATATATGAAGATAATAATTGCTGTAATGCAGCAATTTCAACAGAGACAGCATACAGTATAATTATGAATAAATATTAAATAGATATTAAAAAAATTAAGTCTTTCATTATTAAAGTCAAAACTGTCGTAAAACCTAAATCACTTTTTCTATGTAAAAGGAGCAGCTGAACCTAGTTCCTCTTGCTAATAGGTAATGTATGTTCCAGAACAGGGGTTCAGATCCTCTGGTCTCTGGCTTGATTATTTGTAATTGTACCTTTATTTGAAAATGAGGACAGACAAAACAAGTATCATTTTACCGTTTCACTGATGCTGAACAGAATATCTCCCATTGGATCTGCGTGGCAGTTTCAATATCTGCTGAGTTTTGGTAGTTGTTGAATAGGTAAATTCAGGAACTGTTCTGCTCTTGATGCTTACACCTTAGTAGAAACTGTTCCCCTTTAAAAGGTGTTCAGTTCTTGATATTGAATGTTTAAATTTAGCTAAAGTGACTCTATGTGTATCCGTTAACATTGTGGTTTGTTTTTTCCATTCAATATACTTAAAATCATAGAGTCATTTAGGTAGGAAAAGACCTTTAGTATCATCAAGTCCAATTATTAAGTACGTACTTATGGATTAAGTATATCCAAAAGATCATTAGAATATGAAAATACTAAAAGAGTAAAATATTTTGCATAGGAAGGCTATTGTCAAAAACGTACTTTTTTTTTTAACTACAGTTTAAGTTAATTCTATTGGAAGGGCTCAATCAAACTACTATAAAAACAGTAAATAAAAGTTTAATGAGACTAACATTTGAAATTCAGGGAAGGAAGTGTTGAAGATAAAGTACAAACCAATGATATCTTCATAGTCAATGTCCAAGTATTGAATACCACCATTTAAGAAGGTATATTTTATCCTAGAAAAGACAACATTCAGTTAAAAGTAAGGCATTCTGTGGAGAGTTCTGTAAAATGCCTCACATCAGCAGCATGTTTTGTCTTTGCTCTTAGGTTTATTGTGTGTTGCAGTTGAGAGGGAAATGGCAATCAGCAGAAAGAAAATAAATGTATCTACTTCAAATCTGTGAAGCATTAAATTGGAAATAAATTGCCATTTATCTTCCTAATTTTTGTTTCATCAAAATGGCTAGACAGAATAAAAAGAAAGTCTTTCATAATTCTATGTTTGGAGGTGTAGAGTGGTGTTCACAAAAATCAGTCATAACAAATTTGTTTAAAAGTTTTACAGTGAGTGTGTAGGTCATAGAGTCAAATTCAATATTATTAATTCTTTGTAGAGGGCTGATGTATAACTAAGGTAAAATGGCTTGTGAAATGTCTCATGGTTGGCACAAGGTCAGTGATAAGGGGTGAACAAAATCTGTTTGACCCTTCTGTTTCCTGAATTGTCTGTGCTGCTTTGCCCTTGCCATGGGCTGTGGGAGCTGTGGACTTGGCTGTACGTGGGATGACACCGCAGGCTGATGCCTCTGTGTGTTGACAGATAATTCCAGTATATTCCTTTAACAATAGACTTCAGTAAGTTGCATTGTGTCCTTCATCAAATATGCCATCTTTTTTCAAGTTTAGACTTAAAATCCTTTTTGTTTATGCCATGTTTTTTTTAAAAAATAGAGAATGCTCTGTAAGGAGGACTCAAAATCTCATCTCTTGCCCTTTAGATGGCAATTGTATTAACTTCCCTATTAACTGTTAATTTTAAATTCAGACAGGGAATTGCATTAACTACCCTATTAACTGTTGGATGGGTGTTGGTATCTTTTTCAATCTGACATAGATTAAAGCAATAAAAATGTCATTACTGTTCAGCCTCTTCATTCAGAAGAGAAAATTGATCTGAACCTATCAGAAAGAAAGAAGACTGCCACAGAAAAAACTTGGTGGTGGAGGTCAGAGCATTTACAAGCATTAACCAATTTGCAGAGAAAGGAATGAGACAGATATGTGTACCTCTGTGTAGTGTAGCAAGCAAAATAAACCTTGTGTTTAAGATACTAAAATCATTTTTGAAACTTCGTTTTTCTTTTGAGTTTCACACTAGGACATGGGCAGAACTTCTATAGGCTTCAAATACTTGGCATTTTGTTTGAAATTTTTGAAATAGTACAGGGCTAAATGCAGAATAATCCACGTAGGAGTTTCTGGTTCAGTTCTGTGGCAAGTGTTCAGAGGATGGAGTGTTCATGGTGATGTGAACTGGAACTCCATACAAAACAAAGATTTTGCTTCCAGCTCCTTCCTTACGGAAATGGCAAATGATGGTGTGTGTACAGAAACAGAGAGAGTGGCTTGGTGGTTACCAAAACCTAAATCTGTCTTTGTAAATTGAATTCAATAGCCCCCCACACCAGTCCTTTTTGCAACACAGTTTTTGGATGTTGGGGTCATTTAACTGAAATTGGGTGATCTTTCTAGTTACCATCAATTGTAAAAAGTTTTATTTTCGCACCACCTGACTTGGGAGCCCATGTACAGAAGTACAGGGTGTAGATTCTAGTGCCTTCAGTTTCTGCGTTGCATTGAATGTAAAAAGCAGTAGCATGCTGGTGCAGTGTTTAACCCCGGGGTGTGTGTGAAGAGGAGTGAGCCCGAGGCTGGCAGGTGCATGGCAGTGCTGGCCAGCGGCGCCGGGCGCGGTACCGGGCGCGGCGGGACCCGCAGCGCTCGCTCCATGGCCTGGCGGTGCCGTGACATGGGCTGCAGGGCTGCTGGCACACCGGGCGTTTAGGAGGGCTGCATGTGTTCCAACTGGAAAGCTCCTTTTGGGAGCTGGGACCAGCCTCGATGGACTCCAAGAAAGGTTTTGTTCTCTGGTGTGTAAAACCTTAATTCAACGCCTTTTCCTGTAATACTGGTTAGGCTCAGCTGGTGAAGAGGCTGACCTGGATGTTCTGACCAAATTTTTTTTTAATAAAGCTTGAATGACATGCAACAAAACTGCAGCAAGCAGCTCTCAGACAAACACTAACACTTTTTTTTAATGATTGGGTAAGGATTTTGACCAAATATAGTATGGATGTAACCAGCTTGAATAGTATCCAGTTTCAATGTAGAAGCTCAAATATTCATCTGTATCTCAGAACTTGATTATACCTTTCATAGATTATCTGAAGTTCACTGCCATCCCCCTTTGTTCTGAAGTTGTGTTTTCAAAGAAGGGTTCAAGCTTTAGATCAAGAAGAATGTTTTTCAAAGGTTGTTTATATAAAGATGTCCTTCTAAATGTAGTAAAAAAGGCCCTATATCCTTAATTTTGTGTCTGGTCGTATTTGTAGCTTCCTTCCATCATCACTGTGTGCCAGGGTATATCATCTAATCTGATAATGAAATTAAAAGATGTATATTGTTGGTAATATGCTTATTTATCTGCAAATTTCTTGCACTAATGTTAAAATCAGAGTTCTAGAAGTGTTTCCTATGTAAACTCAATTTTTAAGGATGTTGGTTGATGCATATAATGAGATGAGATGTCTTAAAATTTTTTGGTTCCAAAATGTTTTAAAAATAGGAACATAAGAGCATTTCTCAATATTATTCAAAAATAAGTACAAAAGTTCTGGATTAGCCTGTTTGGTTAGATTGGCCTAGCCATAGTAATAATACTTTCAGACTGTCAGACTATCAGATTAGGGACAGGAGTCCTAAATGCATTTTAGTGCAGAACTTTGCTTGGTGATCTACTTCACATACTTGCAAGCTTTAGAATTATTAAATTGAAAAGATGATAGAGCAAAAGCACAACCTGCCCCAGGGTGCAGCAGGAAAACAGCACACAGCCCCCACAAGCACACTGCAGAAAGTCAAATAAAGTTCTTCTTTGCAGTAGACAAGAATGTAACAGCTCTAGCATTATAGCTACCTACAGCTGTCAAATATTCGGCATTTTAAGAGAGAACATAGTAATGAAGTGATAATTGATGCAGTGACTGATGTTTTAGTATGTTTCCCATGGGATGTTTCTATGACTATAAAAAAGCCTTAGTGCTCATTACACAACATGCAGCCTCTGAGCTGCTCCTGAGATACTATCCTAAGGGAAAAAAAAAAGATGAAGTTTGTGCAGAATTCAGGACTTCTTAAGGGTGACCCAAATGTGAGAGTGTGCAGTTTTTGTCCAATTCTGGATTCTCCAAAAATGTAATTCATAGTAATTTATGGGTCACATACATGTAAGTAAATACAAGAGCATTCATTTAATTGAAGCATAATATGGGCTAGATGTATTTCTGGTGAATTGAACAATTAGTATTAAGGGGGGAAATGGGGACAACGAGTAATTCTATTTAGCAAAAGCCAGATTTTTTAAAATGTGGAAAGACCCGCAGTGTTGAGCAGGGCAGTCACGGGAGCAGAGCTCCAAGACGGAGCAGGCAGGGGCCGGCTGGTGCCTGTTGACAGCAGCCTGCCTTTGCTGCTCTGCATGCACTGGCGTTTCCTTCACGCTTCCACAGTGTCAAACTGATTTGTATTCCTTGGATCTGCTGCTGAGGGGTCAGAACTCCGCACCTCAGTGCAGTTCTAGCTACAATTACAAACTCTTAACTCGGGCCAACGAGGCAATGTTTACAGCTCTCTGAATGTGTGTGGTTTCATCTTGTAGATTTGAGCCCCAGAAAGTTTCCTGAAAGCTTCTCTGCTGTTATTCCTCAGGGGTAGGATTGCTAAGAAAATGGACTTTTCAGCAGACATAAAAAAATATGGCCTCAAGATCTAGTGGGATCTGGTGACTCCTCCTCTTGGGGAAATGTGAAGAGGAAATATCATTATTATGCTGCCTGCTCTAGAATGGGGGGATGAAGTATAGGACCATTCATTGTCATGTTTAACACAACCTCCATAGGAAGATAATACAGAAAAGTAAAGTTTTAATTGTGTAATAACAAAGGATCTTCTGGATGCTTAAATTCTGCTTATAGTTTATACTTACATAAGCTTGTATTCAGTGACGTTGAAAAGTTTCAAAATCCATGTCTGCATTGATTTGTAAACACTTGTTATATTGACAAACAATTGTTATTTCCCAAATTTAATTATGTACTCAAGTTGTAGCTGTGTATATTTTAAATTCTAGTAGTGGGTTTTGATATTAGATGCAGGAAAGGAGAAGCAAGGTGTTTCATTTTCTTGGCCTCCTCATTTTCACATATGAAGCTCGTTTAAATCCTTTGGGAAGAAAGAATGAATTTAACCCAGTTTTTGTGAGGTGTTTATGTAAATAAAATTGTTTTGCTTGACTTCAAAGCCTGAGAGGACTTCTTAAACCCTTATTTTTTCTCTACATTTTTTAGATATATATTGGTTATGTTTATGCTTAAGGAGTGGTGTAAGTGATGATAGAAACTTCTTTGATCTGCCTAGATTTAAAAACAAACTAGATAATTTGGGACTGGAAATAGAACCTAAAGTAAAAAGATAAAAAAGGACGGCTTCAGTATCTTCATTTCAGCAAATGATCTATTTTTTTTCTGTTTCCATTTTAGGAAGTCTTCTTTTGTTTCTGTTGCTAGCTTCCCCAAAAAAATCTCAAAATCTTTCTCCTGCAACCTAGCTGTAGGAAATAATAGTCCTTTAAATATTAAAAAAACCCGTAAAGATCTTTGAAAATACAGTAAATGCCAGTCTGCCTTTTGTCTTCCTTCTGTATGCACATGAGGTCCAGTAAATAGTACTCACTCAAGAGTGTTTTGTGGCAAATCTTTTATGGCTGGATCCATATCTGGAAGTGAAGGGCTAGAAAACTGGTATGCTAGATGTTCTTGTGGTGATTTTTAAAAAATTTTATTCTTCCAATATTTGTATGAGTATCACCCCTGATGGGAGCCAGAAGAGATGTTAGGATGTGTATTTACTTACATCTACAGTAATCAGTAGCTTAACTTGATGAAACCTTTGGACAAAATATAATTTTGTATTATCACCAGGCCACTGGGATGAAGTCATTGCCAATCAGGACTAAGATGAACATAAGGAGCAGTGGAAAATTACTTGCCCTGTACTTGTTCTGTTCACTATAGCTGCCAAGTCATTTCTGAAAGCCAGTGAATATATGTTGTTTTGTATGTTTTGAGGGACTCTTCTTTTTGTATAGCACTTGCTTTTCATTTCAGAATCATCATTTCCATAACTAGAGACTCTGTAATCATTATATTTGCTAAAAATATCAAGTGTTTAAAAATTACTTTCTCTGTTTTACAGAACACTTCACCTGTATTATAAAAGTGCTGTTCACTTTACTGTATACTCAAGCCTTGGCAGCACTTTCTGTTAAATGCAGTTCTGAAGATAGGATGGCATGGAAAGAGTCAGGAGCTCTCAAAAAGGTTGGTTAGTCTATTAAAACATTTATGAAATTATGCTTAAGTATTTCTGGTATGAATGCAAGATACTTCTGCTTTGCATGTAATAATTTGTGTCAGCTTCAAAATCCAGTATTTTGTTTCCGTGTGCAATTTCTGCAGGTTTTTGTAAATGATGAGACTTAAAAATTTCACAGTAATACCTAGTTCTAAAACTGAGTTTCAGATTTGAGTCTGTATCTTTCTAGTTTCGGTCTCTGCTTTGTTGCAGTGATTGTAATCAGTAAATGCAGCTTTCCTTCCTGTGAACTTGAAGCCTTCCTGTGTGGTTTATAGGGGCATTGATTCGATGCGTTTCTCTACAGGAAAAGCAGGCAGCCTCGTTGGAGAAAAAAAACCCTCTTGACTTTTCCAACTTGCTCCTGCTATTTGTGGCTAGCTGTATCAATTTCTCTCACTATGTGGTTGAGAGTGCTCATGTGATGAAGAGACAGAGAAGGAAATTTGTCACTGCTGTTTCCTTGCCTTTTGGTAGTATTTACAAGTAAAGTGACAGTGCATCTTTCTATTTCAGTTCAGCTGATTGAATGCCAGTTGCCACCAAAGACAAAGTTCTCTGCACTAGCACCAGCATTCATTTAATCCTTCAGTTAACTTTCTACTCCACAGATTGGTTTTCCCAGAAGGTCAGAAGGATGCCAATGTCAGACCAAAGGAAAGGATAGAAGTGTTGGGACCAGGAGAAGAAATGTTATTGCCCCTTTGTACAACAGCTGGGCCTTAGATGTAAAATGAATTGAAGACTGAGAAGCATGACCCGCCTTTTCACATGTAACTTAAATTTGTCATATTGTTTAGTCAGAATTCCAAGGTCTTAAGGACAAATTATCTGCTGGCCTGCTACTGCAAGAATTTTTTTTACATTGGGATCACTGGACAGTACTTCATTTTGTTAGGTCGCTATCCACCCCTTCTTTCAATATAATGTCATTTTCTTAGAAATACAAACACATTTGCATGAGGTTGTTGTTTGTGATCAGGTTTTTTTCATTGTTTACTTAAGCAATTCTCAGGTAATACATAACTGTGCAGTTTATACTCAGGACCAGCCAGTGATAATCACACAGCTCCCTGTTCCTCTCTCCCAGCCCTTTGGCTGCCCTTCACTTCTTGAGCCTGTCCCTCATCCTCATGCCTGTCATGAGGGAAGCTGGTTTTTAATTTCAAAGTCCAAGTTCTTTCTTCAAAGTTTCTTTAAGCTCCAGTGGTTAAAACATATGGTTCAGGTTGGCTTTTTCTTCTTTGCTGGTAAGATTGACATTTTCATCCTGGGATGGCTACACTGTGGATAATGCTAAGTGAATCTATTACAGTTTGGCGTTCCAGACATTAAACATGGGCTGAAGACTTTGCTCTATATTTTTGTCAAATGATCAAACAACATGAAGAGCAGGGCTGACAGGTGGACATTGTACTTTTGAAACCCAAATTCGCCCTCATTATCTTTGCAAGGTGTGTTACAGTGTCACAGGAAGCACACTGTAAATGCCTGTGGATTAAACTTCCAGGAATAACATAGAAACGTTGTCTTAGCTGCTGAATTGTGTGTTGCCATCTGGTTCTTTGACTATAAGCATAAACAGTAATGTGTGGTCCCAGTATGAAAGGTGAAGACACCATGTAAAATGGAGAATGAAAGTTGATATCAAAATGCACTAAAGAAACCAACTGATGAATTATATACATCATTATGAACTATTTGGTTTCTTTAAAGAATCACAGTAATGTTCCACCCCCTTTTTGTTTGTTGTGTTGGAATATACTAACAGAACTCAAAAGTCGTATCCAGTCATCTTTTCCCAGGATAGAATTTATTCTGACTTGGAAGAAAATATTTATGAGAATATTGCCTTCTATTTCTTAAGGCTTTCTGTGTTGCCTTTAAATGTAATTGCTATGGCACAAAGCTAAGTGGCTGTTTATTCTTTACAGTAAATATATTTTCCATCTGTAGTAGAGATTGTTCATTCCAAATGCAACTTCATACTTTCTGATAGATTCATTTTAACTTAAAATAATAAGTGGTTTGTTATCTATTGTGGTTGGTATGTTTTTGAAAATTATTTTTTTAAAAAAATTCTTGTATTAGAATTCAAATTCTGTTGAGACAAAATGTATCCGTGAAGTGATTCCTTCTAGTTTTAAAGTAAGCATTTATATACTCACAGAGATGATGTGAAATGCAAAGACTGTACAAGTGCTTCCATAAAGCACTCAGTTTAGAGCATATGTAATTCAAGTAGCAATTCACATTTCACTCTTGAGCTAAATGCAGTCCCTTTCTGTAAAATTATATATTCGGTTTTAATTTTTTTTAAGCATTGTGTATCTTTTTAGTTCACAATTCGCATGTTGATCAAAAGGAAATATTCTTCATTGCTGTTGCTATTACAGAAACATTTTCTCCTTTTTGTGACCAGTGCTTTTTGGATTTCTTTTCTTCTCATTTGCAGAATACATCCAGTGGAGAAAAATCTTGGGAAGTATTGCTGGGCCATGTGATTAGTGAACTGTCTAAGGGGAAGATATATGAAGAAGAAGAGTCTGAAGAATTAGCAGTGGTATTGGCAAATTTCTGGAAAACTTATCGAGCATGTCCCCTTTAAGTTTTTTTGCCTTGCATGTCCCCTTGAAGTTGTTATTATGATTTTTCTCTGATCTTGCTCAAGACTTGCAGTACAACTCTTTATTTTTTAGATCAAAGCATATCCCTTTCGGACGGTTTGCCTGTGCAAATCTTTCTTTTAATAATATTAGATGTGGTCAGTGCCACATTGAGAAAATTATTGACAAATACTTTTTATAATTACAGGTTTTAATCATATATATGAGTTTTAATCATAACTATGAAAGACCTTTTAAAAACTTGGAAAAGTGAATATTTAAGTAGAAAGCCCATTTGTCGAGGGGGAAGAAAAACCTACAGAGGTATTTTAGATTATTAGTGAAATGCTGGCCTTCGGAATGTATGTTTGATGCAGTAGTTTATATAATATGCTTTTAAAAATACTTGGTTCCTATTGGAGTTTCCATACTTAGGGGATAATTTACTTGGTACAGAATTTAGTAATTGCTTCCTCCTGTCTAGGTAAATCCAGATTCGGTAGAGTGCTATCTGCAGCAGTTCTGCCTGCCTTTCCTCAGGATCACAAGCCTTCTTCAACACCATCTCTTTGGAGGAGATTTGCCTAGTTGTCAGGTACAGAATTAGAGGGGCACACTGGAATGTTTCCATATGAATGCTAGAGATCAAAAATTAGAATTTTAAGGTGTCTTTTTCATGGTATACATTTCCTATCCTAAGATATTTTTTAATCATACTTTATAGCACTGCAGTTTTCAATGGTATGATATTATTAAACTTCAGCAAAGTCATGGTTATTTAATTAGGTCATAGGTGCTTGTCTTGTAAAATACCAACATACTTCTAAACCTTGTCCAGCATTTGCAGAGATGGTGTAATTCCACACAAAATGGAATGCAGTACTGATTTTCTTAATGCCTCTAAATACTTCATTCTCAGAGACATTGCATCAGCAGACAATTATGTTTAAGTTCCATGACTAATTTAGGTAGAGTTTACTGCAGGTCAGCTCCCTCTTTTCCTTGCCTCAACATCATCTCTTTTGTAAAACAGCTGTTAGCTAGTTTGGGGTGCTAAACAAAAAAAATTATTGTGGAGTTTGAGGCTTTCTTGTTTTGTTTCTGTTTTTTGGATTTGTTGTTTTTGTGGGGGGGGTTGTGTTTTGTTTGTGCCGTTTGGTTTGGGTTTTAAAGTTGGTTGTTTGGTTGGTTTTGGGTTTTTTTTCTGGCAATTTTTTGTTTGTTTGTTTCAAGAGTCCAGTTTGAAGTTATCTGGTAAAATCGAACCTTCCTGTGTCACTAAGCATGACTATTTGCATCTTAGTACTAGAATACTTACTTATTGAAATAGATATATTTTTAATAAACTATTTAAAAATTAGGAGTCTAGGTATTAATCTGAGCCTCTCTGATTTCCTGCCTAAAAAGGAAGATGAAGAATTCACTGTTCTTGCAAGCTGCCTGGGTCTATTGCCGTCTTTTCAGTCAGCTCATCAGTTCACCAGTGCCTCTTGTCTTGACTGGCCAGTGCCAGCATTTGACATGATATCACAGTGGTGCTCAGAACTGGCTTCATTCGCTGATAGACATCCAGATCAAGTAAAGGTATGTAACAGAATTGTATTTTCCAAAATAGTCATGATATGGAAGCAGCTATTTATTGCTTGATTCATTGTGCACACATACCGTTGCTTTGGATAAGGATCTGAGAATATAACTTGTAAGTGAGAGAGAAATTGTTATGGGAAATATTAGTAAGTAGATGTGGGTTCAATTGGCTGAAAACAGGAATAAGACAACCTGTGTGGTTTTTATGGTTGCTGGAGACAGAATATAGAAACACTCTCCTTAGATCATACTAAGAGTACTCCTATCTTCTGCACCTGTAGCCAATAAAGGGCAGCTAATAGAAACTTTCGGAAAATACATGTCAGAACTTCTCTTTGTTTTGAATTAGTGTAAAACATTGCATCATTGGTTGCAATACTGAAAAAAATGAAAAGGTTAAAATGTGTTTAATAGTAACTGATAAAGATGGTACATTTTCTCTGGAGGTTAAAGAGATAATACCAAGACTTGAGTTAGTGCAACTGAAATAAGCAGTTGTGAAATGGAAGTGTTTCAATATGAGTGCATTGTTTTTATCACAAAGCTGCAGCCCAACAATTCAAGTCCCCATCTCCTAAATCTGTGGTATCAGGGGAAAGCCAGATGCATTTTTCATTCTACAGTGTTTGTTCCTGTGAAAATTTGAATACCCAGATTAACCTGAAATTACAGTTGCTGCTAGTCTATTAGACATTATAGATTGCAGTGAAATTGATAGCATTCTTCCCGTGATTGGAAGGTAACCAGGTACAAATACAGTATTTCTTTCTTTTTTTTTTTTTTTCCTTTTTTGAAATTAAGTTTTCAAGGTCATGCACTCTTAATTTTTTTTCTTTTACCTTGCAAAAAAGATCCTATCTGACCACTATGCCCATCACTTATAAACACAGAAAAAATTACTACATTGAAGGAAAACATATTACTGTTTAAAAAAACCCTGCAACAACCAACCAACCAGGAAAACCCCAGCATAAAACTGGAGAGTGTTTTTAAGAGCAATTGAGAAGAGTTAGGCTTTTCAAAGTAGTATTTAAGACAGGTAGTGCCTGTCTTATCAAAAATTGTGAGTTTTGGTAACTTTTTAATGGCTTGTGTCCAATACAGTTTTGAAAAACAGGCAAATGTATTCAAATATAATTCACAGAGCTTAACTTCAGTTCTGTTTTTGAAAGTTTAAGTATAAATTTTACCTGGGAGACAGCTTTCACAGTCAGTGTCAGGATTTGGGGGTGACACATTGATATTGCCAAACAAACTTAGTGCAGCGAGTGAGAATATTTCCTGAATTGGATTCTCTTAATCCTCTTGTTTTAGCTGTGGAGGTTTTTGCACTTAAAATATGTCACATTTAGAAAACATCCTTGGGAAGAGGCTGGTTCCCATTTTGTACCTGTTAATAAGGATGAAACGTGACTGCAGTTGGGGAGGGTAATCAGCCAGGAGCAGGTGACTATTACAAGACATTTGACTTCTAAATCTGTGAAATGCAAAAGAAATTAGTTATTTTTAAACTGCCTATTTTTTTTATTTGGTATTCTCTTTTTTTAGAAAATACAAATGCTTTAAAAAATGCACAGAACTGATATATATTCTTACCTTATTTGTAGGCTTTGCTTATCCAGGAACCTAAGTGGGACTTGCCACGCCTCCTTCAGTTGCCTGAGAATTACAATACCATTTTTCAGTATTATCACAGAAAAACTTGTTCTGTTTGTACCAAGGTTCCTAAAGATCCTGCTGTTTGCTTAGTTTGTGGTACTTTTGTATGCTTGAAAGGACTGTGCTGTAAACAACAGAGCTACTGTGAATGTGTACTGGTAAGAGTTAATTCAAATTCTGTAACTGATTCTCACACTCTTTGATAGTTGTTAACTCCATTGCTCATTTTTGATGTTTTTCTTTTCAAAGTGTTTTTATATAATCATAGAATAGTTTAGGTTGGAACAGACCCTTGAAGGGTCATCTAGTCTAAACCCCAGTGACAGAGTTTAGTTCTTATTTCTGAGGGACAGACCTAGACTGGATTCTGGAGGGCAATTTACTTGCATAGCAACCTATTTCTCCATTTTGTAAGTCTTACAAAGCCATTGTGTGTAATGTTAACACGTGATCTTGATTCACAGCCAGCTGAAATTTGTCTACATTCTGGTTGTTCATATATTATTTCAATTTTCCTCTGTTTTGTTTCCTTGCTTTCCAAGTACATAGAAAATCAGTGTGTGGTTGATCTGAGTATTTTCTGATACTTGACCACCTACTAGAGATCTACAGGCTGTAACTACATAGGTGCTGATGTAAGGTCTTTGACTTTTTCAGCAGCAAAGTTTTCTAGTCAGCATATGTATAAGTTCTTTCAGGAGCCTGAGTTGGATGACATCTATTATTGTTTTTCAGACTATGATAAAGGTTTGCTTTGATAGGTTTTTCTCTTTCCTTCCATTGAACAGTTAAGGGAAGACTGGAACTATATGGACTTCACAAAACTGTGAGAGAAATTTGTTAGAGAGATATTTACAAATGGAGCATAAAATGTCAGAGAGATTTTGGACTGTCTTGAAATTGTTTGAACTCACATTTCTCTCTCATAATGTTAATATGGTGAAAGAAAAAGGGGTGGGCAAAATTTACAATAGAATTTATAGTTACATTTAAGGTGTCGAGCTTCATGAAAACAGAATGTTATTAAAAAAAGGAATTAACAATCCATATAATTAATTAATTTTTGTTGTAGTTGATGGAATTATAGCTTCTAATTGTAATCAAACCATATAGGAAGGGTGCACTTTTTAATTGCTAGTTTATGAATATAGATTATGCTAGTCATAGAGATGAATGACATATTGAACAAAGCAAGAACTACTAAAAAAATATTTTTACTAGATTTGTAGAGCCGTAGACTAGATCTATGAGTATGGATAGAGACAGCAAATGTTTAACAATATAGACTGTTGTAAAAGAGGTAATACTAAGCTTTTCTAAATACTTTCTCCTGTTTTTGCCATCTATGGAAAATATTTGGTAATCCTATACAGAGAGCTATACAACAACAAGTTCAAAATATTGTACAAAATATTTTTGCTTATTTTTTATAATTCAGTTTTTACATGATAACAAATATCCCCCCTTTTTTGACTAGGGAAGCATTTTTTTATACAGGTGTTGTTATGGCAGCACAAGACACTGAATTCTAGTTTGGAGGGAGAATTTTGAGGCAGGCTATCCTTTGGCAAACTGTTTCTTAGTAAATAATGCCTGCATGTTATCTGAAGCAAAACAAAGTATTATTTTTAAAATTTCCTCTGTTACAAAGTTAACAGACATTAACAAAATCTTTGCACTCATTTCTACACCCATACCCTTACAGCATTCTCAGAACTGTGGAGCTGGGACAGGAATATTCCTTTTGATTAATGCATCTGTAATCATCATCATACGAGGCCATCGTTTCTGCCTTTGGGGCTCTGTTTATCTCGATGCACACGGTGAAGAAGACAGAGATCTTAGGTAATGTTTCATTACAGCTGTATTTCATTGTCGGTGCCCCGTGTAGATCAACTTTGTCTTGTAACATGCAATAACAGATAACAATAGATCTCTACCTTCCTTATGTGGAAAAATGGAAAATCCCCATTTATTGCAACTCGGGCTGACTTTTATTGTCTTGGGTTTTTGAGGATTTTTTGGCCCAGAGGTGGTGTAATCATGATCAGAGTTACACCAGGAGCCCAGCAGACAGATTACTATGTTGCCATCCCAACTATGGTTAATTGTGTCAGGAAACAGTTGTCTTCCATTTTTGTTGTTTGGCCTTTAATCAAACAATGCAGTTGGATTCCGGGGTAGGGAAGGAGCGTAACTTCCATGCTACACGTGACTGAGAAAACAAGCGATGGTTTCTGGATTCTGCTATCCAGTGTAAGGAAGGACGGTCCTAGCAGTCACCCTACCAGAAGCAAAAATGAAAACCTCTCACCAATAAAAATGCATGTTTACGCTGCAAAAAAAGTTGTATATACAAGTATTGTGTTGATTAGATAATGAAGCATCTTTCCATTTACTTGGCAAATTAACCATTTCTTTTTTTCTTTCCTTCTTTTTCCCCCTACAGGCGTGGAAAACCCCTCTACATATGCAAGGAAAGATACAAAGTGCTTGAACAGCAGTGGGTGTCTCATACTTTTGATCATATCAATAAAAGATGGGGGCCACATTATAATGGCTTGTAAATCATCGTCATCATCATCTACACACCATATAACTGCTGTTACCATGATGAATGCATCTTGACTGACAATAGCTTTAACTGAATGGGAGTTTAGCTCCTTAGCTCGGGATGGAATTGGGTATGGGCATAAAAGGGAAATGGAACTTTGTCAACATGTGAACTCTGTGCAAAATGAGCTGTTGTTGCTACTAAAGAATGATACAATAATTGAAATTAAATCCTCAAAATGGTGTGAGCAATCTTATTGCACTCAGTAGTCTATTTTTCTTGTGTTTCTTTAAAGCCCATTATTGTTAAGAAGCACAAATTTTACTTGGAGTTGTTTAGAGGCTCCAGGGGTAGCTGTCTGGGTTTTATTTTTCTTTGCATGGAGTTGGGTTTTTAGCAATTTTTGCTGAAACGGTGTATATGTCTATTACATCTACTAAGTATGTTGGATAAAATTTCTTTGCCTTTTCTGTGTTGGCTTGAGATTTTTACTTGATAGACATTTGTAATTAGGTCTGTAAAACGACTGTGAGACTGCATGGTAATAATTGGTCTGAAAGATGAATTTTAAAGAGCATTTCACTTATAGAGGTCTATTGAAATATTTCAGGCATTACTGAAAACGTATGCATTCTCAGGAACTTCATTTTTTTTTCTCCATAAGTAAGTGAAATAGCTGGAAATTAGGTATTTTACTGCTGTTCATGTAATCCAGAGCATACATTCTGTCTTCATTTTTTTTCCAGGAAGGAGCTTTTCTTTTTTTCATATCATTGAATAAATTGTTAATGATAACATACAGAAATTGCTGTATATAGGAAATCTGTATGGTGCCCAACATAGCAGATCCCAGTTACAGGCATAACAACCATAACCCTGCCTATCATTCCAAACCAGATGTATGTTTCAGAATGATTGGATTAGGAATGTGCAGGCTATTCTAAAAATGAAGCATAATTTTATATCTTTGCTGCCATTTCAGGAGGTTCCTCAATATTGTATTTGTTTAAAGTAATCACTATTCTTTCTGCTTGGTTTCCTAAAAAGGAAAAATAAAAAAAAGAAAATTCAACAGAGGTAGCCAAGTTGAGCTACCAGTGCATGTGCAGCCCCACTGGATGAATGCCAAAACAGTTTGTGCTTAGAGGACTAAAAAACTCCTGAGAAGAGGCATGACTCGGCTAAAACCCATAGTGTAAGTAGGTAGGAATGATTATAGTCAAAATACTGGTATGTAATATATTGCTACTGTTGTTTTTCACAAGTCTTGGACATTTGTTGGCTATTTCATACAGTACTACCAAGCAGTTCCGGGTAGTTTTGACTTCCACAGCTTGTGTGTAAAATAAAATTTTTGTGTGTAAAATAAAAACATCTTATGATAAAGCCACATTATACAAAGAAAACAATTCCCCAGTGGAAATCATTATCTAGTGAAAAGTGTATAGGGGAAATAAAATTACTGTATAGCAATCAAGAACAGACCGAAGGAAAAGTAAGTAAATACAATGAGCTTTTCTGGATACCTGCAATTTGAAAAACCCTNTCAAAAGTATTGCAGTACTTCCTGTAAGATTAGAATTACTCTCTTTCACTTACTAAATGGCTGTGTCTTTTCCAAAATACTACTTTTTTGATACTGTATTATAAGTTCTGCCTGTGATATTTTTGCATTGCTCATTAAGAATATCAGGCCATTTTGTAAGTGTGGTTAAAGAGCAAAAAGATTCTTTACATTGCCAGCATAACATTATTACAGGGCTGAGTGATCTGTAGTTTGAAGCTCCAGTGCTATATTTACAAGAGATAATGTGTCCAGAATTTGATTACTGTGTTTATTTAAAACAGAATGTTCTCTGATTATGCATATGGATGTGAAGTAAAACTATTAGCCTTAACTTTAATATTTGGGTATTTCATAGTGTTTATTATAGTACTGGTGAATTAGTCACCAGTCGATTTAAAAACAAAAAAAAATTACTTGGTTGAAAAAATGTACTTGAATATTCTTGCATGCTGCTAAACAAGAATTTTTATTTCCCCCATAACTTTTTAAATCCTACTTTATCAAGCTAACCTTGAAAAATAACATGTCCAAACTAGAGTGGTGTGTGCGTGTATTAATCAAATGTTCTGGTGGGATATCCTGTATGAATGATCATTTAAGTACAGTACATTACTGTAGACTCTAAATCAATCTTTATAACACATCAGAAGAGTACAAAACTAGGAATACAATAATTGGCATTGTAAGATATGTTAATAAAAGTCTACTGTCAATCTGTGTGTTCATGAATTTTTTTCTCTCTACCCAAGTAATCTAAAATGACACTGAATTCCATCCAATAGCCAGGCAGTTATTTAAATGTTAAAACCTTATGCATGCAAAGTACTTCACATAGAGAGTACACCTGGTATGTATTTTAATTTGTTACTTCCAGTCATGTAATTTGCAATAGTAAGTTGGATTATTTTACTATAGCACTTAAAGTAGTGCTTAAGTGTATTCCAGCTATTCCAGCATTGCTGCTTCAAGCAGCTAAAGTTAAATTGATGAGTTAAGAAACTACTTCTGGGAAAACTGCTTGTAATCTTTTCTGTCAAGTCTGTCTCTGGAATAACTATTACTTCAATTTGCTGAATGTAATATTTATGTCTTAAGGTTTTCTTTTCTTTTGACCTTTGAGAGATCTGGTGGAATAGGCTTCTCTTGGCCTTGACCTTTGGATAACAGTATCTTTCCTTTTTCAGTGGTGGCCTGAAATTTTTAATTTCCCTGCAATAGGAGTCTTCTGTAATTCACAGCATTTCACAAAGATATTACATTTTTCTTTTAAAAGCAGGATCTTTTCCTACAGTATCCAACAAATGTTAATTCTTTACTTCAGAATCCCTTGAGCTATGGGATGTGTGCATAGCTGCCAGGGGAGACTTGAGTTTTGGAGTGATCTTGATATGATTTCTATCTAATTTTCATCTAATGCAGATTCTGCAGTCCTGTTTTTCAATCTCTTTTCTCAGAGGTGGGGGCACTGATGAATGGAGTCTGTCCGACTGTTAGCATAGATGAGAATTAAATTATGCTGTTTGCAAAGAAACCCACAGGAATGACCTGAGCCGGTGCATGGAGGTTCACAGCTCTAAATTACCAACTACAGAATATGAGGATATGCACGTGATCAGATGAGGCTGCCTCTGTGTGACAATTTGTGTTGAGTTTGTTGGAGTGAGATTGCTCACTGCAGTCAGTGAGATCTGCACTGCTGGGCTGATGAATGTCTCCTTTTAGTAGGGCACAGTGCCCAAAGCCCCTGCTTGCATGTTTGCCCAGATGGGCAGAGGTTTCCCTGCAAATTCTCTTACACTGAGAAGAGTCACAGCTGCTGTGAGTTCAGCCTTCTATCTTAGCTTGCCTCTTCTCCTACTGCAATGTCTAATACATTTCCCATTATAGGATACCTTTGACTCATTACTACTAAGTTTCTTAATAAGTGATTGAAAACAATTATACTAAGCTTATTCCTCATGGTTTGATTATTTTTTTTATGTTACAACCAAACAAAGCAAGATAACCTTCAGAGATTAGAGCCTGGAAAAAAACAAGTACTCTTCATGCCCAGTACTGAGAAAGGTATAGTTAAAATATTTACTGTCCCTACCTTTTGGCCTTAAATATGGTGACCAGATGTGCCTGGGTCACATTTGAATGTAGAACACAAGTGCATACTGAAGCACTTGCCAAATTAGAACAACATGTTCTCAGGGATTACTTGTAATACTGGCAAATACCTAAAGCAGATAATGAGCCTTTGTTTTTCAGGTGTCAAGGAATATACTTTGCACCTTGCTATTGAAGCCACTGTGAAAAGCTTTATTTTCCTTCTGTTTCCTTGAAAAACTGGAGCTCTCCTTTCTTTCATGCCTTTGTTGTCTCCATGTTGCATATGCAGCTGCTTTGTGTAGTACTGCACAACAAAAGAAGCCTAAACCAGCTGGAGAGCCCTCTGCAACTGTACAGCAATACTTTGTGAATAAATTGCATTTTCTCAGGGTACTTAATGCAGAGATAGCCACCGGGTTGCAGCTTGAAAAATTAGTTTCTAGACTCTGGCTGCTTTTGTGCTCTATGGTGCTGGTCATTTTAGATTTGTTACACATCAGCTTTGAAAATTTAAAACTAACTTTGCATTTTTTTCCAAGTACCTCCACACGCCCTAAAAGAAACTGCCTTTGTTCTAGGACAGTTTCCCATTGTTCTCACTGTATGGAGCTGGTGTTTTAATCTCAGCTCTGCAACAAGGTACTTGGTGACAATGTTGGTGTAAACATACACATCATATAAAACACATTAAGGTTTTGTTAAACTAAGATCTTCAGGCAGCTGAAGGGACTGCTAAGTATTGTTTCCTTTAGGTTCTCTAGCTGTCTGCCTTATCCTGCTTGTTTTGTCTCAACTTGTAAGCTCCTTTAAGACAGGGAACACCTTCTGTTTGAATCAGTAAGTGCTGCTCTATAATGTTAGATCAACTGGTATTTGGGCAAATCCAGGTTGTGGGGTCTTTCATCATCAGTAAATATATATGTGCACACAGGACTTCAGTGAGATATGACCCTTTTATGTTTTATGTTCATGCTTTTTGCATTTCTTCTAACTTGGCTGCCTTCAACCTCAAATGTCCTCCTCACACAGATAGGTTGGCAGTAATCAGAATCAACAGGAAATTAAAATAGGGTTGTTTGGTTGTTTCCCATAGTCAGACATGACTCTGGACAGAATAATAATACCTCTTCAGTATCTCTACAGCATCTTATTTGTCCTGCCAAAAGCTGCTATCTCAAGAAATAAATACTTTCTGAGAGTTAAAGAAGCTTATTGCCTTTCAATACTTAATGCAGTATTTGTATGACTAATACTCACAGCAGGTGACTCATGTAATTCAAATAACCTTCAGATACCTGGCTATTCAGAAATGGCTCACACTTCCACTTCCTCCCTACTTGGATTGGGTATTTTTTAGCCACATAACTTAATAGCAAGACTTCTTACAGAACATTTCCCTTATACAAGAGTATGTTTAAAAAATTGAAGGATGTTTTTTTCGCACCACTTAATTCACAGACTGGTATGCTCTCTGTTTTAATCCTGGGCAAAATTAGGGAATATTAATCAGGTTACTGCATGTAATTTTACAGTTCCAGTCTGTCTAAACAAACAAGTAAGAAATCCATAGCCATCTGAGGCTAAGGTACTGCAGTAGCAGTGCTCTTCTGTGGGAGAATATTTTTAAGAATGCTGCAGTACGTTTTTCACTGTATATTGCAGAGCTGTCTTGCATCCTGTCCTCTGAAGCATATGTCAGAAGACATGTTGTGTGTGAATACTGAGGTGGTTCCCTAGCAACAATAAATAGAAGGAAGCTCAGCCCATTCAAGTGATTTACCTTTGTAAGTGTATGGCAGCAAAGATGGATTTTGAATACTAAGGGAACTCATTAGCTGGAAGAAGAAAAGCAGCAAATAAAGAACTGTAGATACATCTTACCCACCACTGCTATTGTGTACAGCATAATTGGGAATTTGCATAAGATATTCTTAATGTGAAATATCATCTCATTTTACTCTTTCCTCTGCAGCTTTTAGTTTTCTGTACTATGGAGGGGTAAAATGTTGCCTGTGGGAAAATGTAAGGAGACGGCACTTTGGTTATTTGGATAAGTTCACCTTCCAAATTTATTATTAATGTCATACGTGCTCAGACCTAGCACTGAGTGATGCAGGACACTCAGTTGCTCAGCTGTTCATCCACCAAGGGTAAATGCATAGATTTAAATGTAACAACAGGCACATGGTGTGACTCTTGGGGATGGTCCGTGCAGACCTAAGGGTTGGACTCTGTGATCTTTGTGGGTCCATTCCAAGTCAGGATCTTCTGTGAGTCTGTGATAATAATTTTAAAATAGTAGTTAGCTATGAGATGTTGTAATGGCAGTCCCAGTTATACTACTGCTGTCTATGTGAAGAAAGCTTCACAAAGCAAGAGTAAGGATTACTCTTGGGAGCATCACACTCCAGCTCTGCAGAATGAAGAGTAATTTTATAGTATTTCGGTAACATGACTTAACAGATTAGGTTCCAGTAACTGTGGTACACATTGCCAGCTAAACTTTGTGGCTAATTGGTATCTAGAGTATACAATGTGTAAGCTCTTCTATGTGTATTTTTGTTCTTGGTTTTTCAAAAAGTCCTTTGAGTCACCTTCATCCGGAGTTTAGTCAGGAATGAATCCAGAATAATTCCAAATCACTGTAGTTCAGCAATGCTATTTACATTTCACTGCTATCCCTACACCAGGCATTCCATTTCCCCCCTTCTGTTTCCAGGTGTCTGCCTGAGGTCTGCGGTTTGTGCTTGTGATTTTTAAGGGCTGAACTATGGCTATGTGCCTTGCACTTCAACTGCCACAAGACCAAACCTCTTGCACAGTTTGTTTTCTTCAGAATGGTGGCAATCCTTAAACAAAGTGCATTTGCATTTATTTAAAAGTTAAAAAAAGAAAACTGGAGCAGCACCTGTGTGACCTGGTAGGACAAGACAATAAAACACAATACACAGTAACTTGGCTACTTCAGAGTTCACAGTGCTGTATCTATACCTGCATACCCCAAATTCAAAACTGCCTCAAGATTTTCATGAAAGCAGTCTGCATTTCAGCAGTGTCCTTCAAGTCTTCAGCACTCTTTTTCCCTTCTGGCAAACCAGTTTGGTATGATTACAATAAATTCTGATGCAATAAATTCTGATGACAATAAATTCTGATGTTCATGTGTGTAGCTTAATGCAATCATGCATTCTCTTTGTAATCGCTAGTCCATCTCCGGGCAAAGAAAAAGGCAGAGAGATTAACAGGATTTTAAAAAGCAAGAAATCCTAACTTTTAAAGGGATTTACTGCAGTGAATAATGTTTGTGTATATCCATTTAGATAAGGAGATTTTAAGATTATAAATCAGAGTAAGACAATGCATCTCAACTTTTTACTTAACAGAAAGTGTAGATTCCATTGTATTATGTTTTATAATTAAAGTGTTTCCATTTATAATTTTTTGGTTACATGTTTTTCTACAAGTCAGTATCATATGACAATTTAAAAAATAATAGGTTGTCAAAAAACCCCTAGTTAACATATAGCAACTGAAAGTTTCTGTGAACTACACTTTGGCTAAATTCATCAGTTAAATTCTGTAGATGATTTACTGCCTAGGAAATATTTTGTTTCCATTCAGTTCTTGAGGCTATAGCATTTTAGAACATTTCATTTAATAATAACTTTTCACCTTTTGTCATCTAGCTGTAACCATATAAATGACACATTATTTACTTTTCTAATGCAGTCTAAAGTAAGGCTAGGAATGGCTTGCATTAGTGCAGCCACTGTATAACAGATCTATCATTGAACTTGTAATCTGAAGTACCAGAAAAATTAAGAGCTGTTCTTTTTCTACCTGAGATCTGCAACAACAAAAAGTAACAACTGCACTTTAATATGGCTTGTTTATGTATGGCTTCAGAATAAGCTCCATTCCTGTAAATTGTAATTTAGGATGGCCAAGTCTTCCATTACTGCTAAAACTAACATTACCTGGTATAACATTACAAAAATCAAAGGGTTATGAGATCTGATATTTCTTCCTGCTGAAATGTAGAAGTTAGGATTAAGATAAGGGGGGATTGTGCTGGGCTTGGGGTGTTCTTTTTATTGTTTTAATGTTAAATTGCAATAAATCAGCTGCCTTTTCAAATTCTGTATTATGGTATTTCAGTGATTGATGGATGACTACTGGCAAGATGTGAAGTTCAGTTATACTTACAAAGCCACTGCAATGCAAATTGCTGCATCCTGGAAGACCACTGTGTGTTTGGAAATCCAGTGTGGGACACAAGCACAGCACTTGTATAGCTCCAGCCCAGTTTAGTCACCCACGGTGACTGTACCCTGGCTGGAAATGGGTATGCTGAACGGCTGGCAATGTTTGGAAATGTGATTCTAGCTGGACAGCAAAGACCTAGTGAAAAGGGAGTAAAAAACCATCAGCATCTGAACAAAATAAGTAGGTACAGGAAGAGAAATAAAAAATTATGAAACAAATGAGTTTTGCAACAGAACTCACAAAGGTCTAGATTGCATGAGCCAAAATTATGTAGCAATAAATGAGGAAATTCCTATGGTTCAAAAACTAATGTAAGAATCTAGGAGAAATGTGGGAATACCTAGAGCTTCTAGATTGGATTATCAAAGAATTCTTCAGAATAATGAGGAACACTGGAGGCATTCATGCAGGGTACTGCATGAAAATGTTAATTTTGCTGAATCTTTATGCTTCTTACACAGTGAAAAATATTCACATTTCAGAACCTCATTCACAACTGATGTTTTAAAGCATGTTATAACTTTCATAAACTGAGGGCATATAGGATTAAACATTTAGGACCTCCTTGGACAAGCCTTTTGATGGTCAGATGTATATCTGATATTACCATTTGCTGTCTATATTGCAATTCGTTGTCACACCATTTATATAATTCTGTATACAACAGGGCCATTCACTTAAGAGTTGGGCTCAATGTTCCTTCTGGGTCTCTTCCAACTGTGATTCTGTGATTTTTATGATTGCTGACAAAAAGAGAAAATAATGGCTTATGATGAAGACTTTGTATATTACAGTGTACAAAATGTCAACAAAACAACACTGTGAAATGGAGCACTGCTCAGCAAAACTTTAGAGACTTGTTTCACCTCAGAATCTTTCTAATGCTGTCATGGGTGAAACTCAGAGAAAATGCTTAGGATTCACATTTTCTATGACCATCTGAATCAAGGTTTGACATCAGTTATTTTCAGTTTTGATAAAGGATTATCTTGACATAATTTACTAGAATGTGGATGATGGGGGGAAAAAGTATGTCTGTAAGATTACAAAGCACAGAGTTCACTAATCAAGAGAATGGTAAAATAAATTACTGCAGCTTGGTCATAATGATGATTGTTTCACTGTTAGAAACTTGTTAAAACAACATCGGTACAGCAACTGGTAAAGGTGGTGCTGAAAGAGTTTTGCAGAGAAATCCACTGCTCCTCAGTCTTTAAAGTATGCATCTTAAATAAATATGGAAAGATTTATGGATACGAAGCTCTCATACTTCCTTTTTTTTTTTTTTT